>AZIM01000408.1:7042-17476 GCA_000516915.1 Ophiophagus hannah | reverse complement strand
GAAATGAAATGAAATGAAATGAAATGTATCCACAATGAAGCCGGCATAAGACTTCAGAAAATCTGTAGGAAACTGTGCAGGAGCAGGCCACGCTGTAGATATCCTGAGTCTTATCCCCCAAAGAGAGAATTTTGAATTGAACTTGGAAAACAAGAGACAAGTAGAGGAGCTGTTTCAACACAAGTGTGATGTAGACCCTCCAAGCTGTCACATTCTTGGTTAGTTACAATTCTTCTTCAAGGGATGTCCTATAATGAAGTATTGGGTACTTTGTGTCAGGTTTCTTTCCTTATCTTTTCTCACTCAGCTGATTTGTTAACTGAAACTAATAAAAAATTCTCTTTACCCAAGCAATGCTTGATCTAGGAAGATCCAGGAAATCAGACTGGCAGGGCAAGCCACTAGAATACATACTGAGAACAAACTCTACTCTTTACTAGCACTGGTCTTGTTACCTAGTTTGGGTAATGAAACATCTGCAAGAAAACAACTAAACTCAGAGAACACCAAGGACTCATTTCAACCCTGAGCTACAAATATTCTTCTTTATTGTTTATTTGGAGATCAGTATGATTCTCTTCAGGTATTGCCTGAATGCCCCTGTATCTACCTGCATAATGATATTTTATAGAAATGACCAGTGGTCAAGGAAAAGGGGATAATACACAGTGTGTTGTGGTAAAAGATGCATAAGAAACTAACAAAAACATTAAAAAAACAATTGAAGAATGAGGATTCCTATCTAGAACAGCAGCATCAGAAGACAAGGTGTGATTTAATGCCTTTCTTTTTGGTCATTTGCTGAATATTACGTATGATGTACAAAGTATTGAACACAATGGACCCACAGCACGTATGTTTCTTTCATATAATCTTTTCTCTAAGTGGTAAATTACAGCTACTGTTTATCACTCTATTCTTGTTAGGCAGTCTTAGAACACTATATTGTTTTTACAATTGTAATTTAAACTTTCACATTCTTCTATTTCATCATAGTAGGAAACTGTTCTGAAATTTTATCAAAGTCTGTATATACCTATAGCATTTATTGAACTTAGTTTTATTACAATTATTTAGCAAGTTCATACACTTAATACACAATAAGGAAAACAATATAAAATTAAAACATGAATACTGGTGATGCTCGACTTATGATCACAATTGAGCCTAAATTTTCTGTTGCTAAGCAAGACAGTTGTTAAGTGAATTTTGCCCCATTTTGATGTTCTTTCTTGCCTAATTGTTATGTGAACTACTGCAGTTATTAAGTTAGCTGTTAAATAGTCTGGTGTCCCCGCTGACTTTGCTTGTCAGAAAGCTGCAAAAGATGATTATGTGACTCTGGGACACTATAATTATCTATAAATATGAGCCATTTTGCCAAGTGTCCAAATTTTAATCACATGATGCTACAAAGGATCTTAAGTGTGAAAAATGATCATAGGTTACTTTTTCAGTGCCGTTATAACTTTGAACGGTCACTAAATGAATAGTTGTAAGTTGAGAATAACAACAAAACACAAAATGCCTACTTTCTTCTTATTGGTTAAGGTTGTGATTATCTCCTGCCTGAGAAGGTTTTGGTTTAACTGTGCTTTAGAACTATGTCTTCTAGAGTTGGATTCTTAACACTCTTCTTATACCATTTCTGCTCTTCCGGTTGCTCACTGTTTAGCACCAAGCTTCTTTTTTTAAGATAGAAAATAAATTATTTCTCTTTCCTTCCCTCCCTCTTATAATGTGACACTGGGTCAATATAGGGGGACCCAAAAGGACCCTCAAAGGATAGCACAAACTAACAAACATTGCAATGGCTCGTTTATGTAGTATTTATTTCATTTAACATATTTAAACAGAGGCAGGCCTATATTGTGGAGTAATATTCCACTCTGGCCATTATCCAGAGTCCAAATCTTGGAATCCAAATAATGTTTTTTGCAACTGAAAAACAGAGATATATCTGTCTTTGGATTTAACTTCAAAGCTTTGATTTGATTCCAGAAAGTTGGTTCAATATCTATAAGGGACCAAACATAGCACCTAGTATGTAAATGTGCATTTTGATACATGCACACAGCAAAATCTATGGGATCCAAGTTAATAATGACTGATCAGAAAATGAATCTTGAAATCATAGTTGAATGAAAATGTTCATAGGGTGCACATATGTATTATAAATTTATAATTTTAAACAAAATTTCTAAATCACCTAATCTTTAAAATTATAAAACACCTCAAAATCCTGTATCACAGCACAGTACAATTAAATCTAGGAGATTTAATAGGATTATATTTCCTGAAAAAGTATTTTATCTGGAAATTAAAAGCTGGGAAACTTCCATAGGGATGGAGAATGGGTCCAGATAATCTATCTTTTTCAAAAACTTCAGACATTATACGGAACTGTTATTATTTGGCACTTTCCCAAAAAGGGACATTATTGACTGGTCAATAGTTGTTAAGAATTAACAGAATAGAGTACATTTTAGGACAATTGACAAAACTTTCTTGATTTATTTATATTGCCTTTCTTAGACAGCTGCTTTTATAATTCATGGATAGAATTCAGATTAAGTTGATTATAATTAATTTTCTTGAAATTAATGGGAAATAAATTAAATAAATGATATCTGATTGCCTCATGGAATTCAAAGGTTCACTTTATGAGTATTAGAGTTCTCCCTACTTTGTACCTATCCTTGAGTAAACAGATGTTTGACTGGCAGAAAATTTACTTTTCCCCATGTTCATCCTGATCATGCTCCTATAGCCTTCAATCAGGCTTGCCACTGGGTGATGGTGTTCTAATTTTGGATCTGATTTTGGATTTATATTCAGCAAGACCATGGATTAAACCCTCCCTCTTTGACTGTCACCATCCAGCAGGGCACCATTTGCCAATTGCATTAAGAAATGGCTATTTCTGTGCCTCTGTTTTATTTGGGGGAACTGCTAACTGATCATTTCCCACACCTTTGCAATAATTTAATTAGGTAAAAATGTATTGCATCTAAGATATTTTTTTTCCTAGGTAATGAGGAGAATATTTGGATGCATATTGATGCAGCCTATGCTGGGAGTGCTTTCATCTGCCCTGAATTTCGTTACCTTCTCAATGGAGTAGAGGCAAGTCAGAGTCCTATGATTCAGAATGTAATACAACGGATGCTTTTACAGTCATGTAAGACATTGTTTGATATTAATATCAGTGCTCCTAACATACCATAGTGATTCTTAGCAACTTGACTCACAAATGAAGTTAATTGTTCACAGAAAAACAACAGATTGCTTTGACTTCCACCTACCAGAATGCTAGGAAAATAAATCCTACAGTACATGGTACAGGTGCTATACTATCTCTATGATGCAGATAGAATAATGGCAGAGAAGTGCTCTGTCTAGGCTACTAATATATCATTCTGCTGTAATAAGATTTAATATGATTTATCCCTAGTTCTTTTCCCATAAGTTCCAGCTATTGTCTTACCAATTAATTGCCTTTAGATTTCTGTTGAATCAGCAAACTGATTGGGCTCTTGGGGCAAGAAAGAGGGTCAACTATACAGGTTATGCACTAATCAGAATTTTGAATTTAAGTCGCTTTCAAATAAACAGTCTTAGTATAAATAGGTAATTTCCTAGAACAAGAACACTGGAATGGTCTCCACCAATCCTTGTATTACTTTGGCTATTTTAGGAAGGGAATTAACAAGTACTGGGGCAGATGATATATCAATTGTCATCTTACACTGACCCAATCACTCAACCATAACAATATATACTCAATTCTAACAGACATTTGAATGGGCTATGTAATAAATGAGGTTGAATTTCTATAGCCCTGAACTCCAGACCCAATCTGCATTCCTTACTGCAGGGTAACATTTGTGAAGTATCCCTCCCCCCTTTTCTCTAACCTTTTTATAAGTGGCTTTTAAATCTAAAATAAAATCCTGGCTAAACCAATGGAGACTGTTACTGTATTAAGATTATTCAGGGTGTTCTTACCAATGGAGAGGAGTGCAATCTCTCACTTCTGAAATGGGGGTGGGTGGGGGTGGAGGACGCTTTTTTATTCCAGCAGAGTGATCCTTTGTGTGTATGTGCATGTGTGTATGTGTGTTTAAGAGCACGGCTATGTGTGTGTCTATATATCTGCCATTCTCCATTTGCATTATTTTGGTTCATATATTTACATAAGCATAGCCTCTACCAATTACCTAGAACTTCAGCAATTACAAGAATAATGGTTTTCAAATTTGGCAGGAATGTTATCTCTATTGGTTCTGCTCCAAGACCAGTTAACTGCACTCTATATCTTTTAGCGTTGGAACAAAGAGATTCAGGCTTCATGAGTATCTTTCACACCTGTATCTTGATCAGGATATACAAGATCTGATAAAAGTGATACAGTGGTACTTTGGTACTCATCATTAATTGTTCTGGGAGGTGCAATGAGTACCAAAAATGATGAGTACCAAGCAAATTTTTCCCGTAAGGAATAATGTAATGAATCACAAGGCAACTGACACAGACAAGTTCCAGCTTCTGCGTTGAGTACCAAACTCAGTACTGGCACAAATTTTTGTGCAAAATGTGTTGAGTACAAAATATGATTAATTTCAAAGCAGTTGAGTAGCAAGGTAGCGCTGTATCTGGAGAATGAAAATGTGGTCTTCCTGTAAGAAAAAGACATACAACTGAAGTATGACTGATGGAGAACAGATAATGAGGGAGATATGCTCCCTCTTCCCTTGACTATTTTTTGCTAGGATACTTCATCAATAAAGTATTTAACAATTGTTAGAGATTGGTAGGCCTATTCCTCTCCAGTGTCCAGGCATTGGTTTCCTGGCAGTGGGAAAATCTTATCTTTTCACACTGTGCTCTCTCCCATAATGGCTAGATATGGCTAAGAGACCTCAGAACAACTGCTGGCTTGTGGAGCCAGGAGGAAGGAAGGTCAGGGGAATCTGTTTCAAATTTGTTAGTATTACATGTAAACCTTAATATGCATTATTAATATTTAGGTGCCAGGGAACCGGTAGGTTGTTGGGAGATTTATAAAGAAATGCTGAGAAATATGTTTCTCCAGGGCGTTATAATAAAATCCCTCAATTGATCTCTCAGCTATTTTCTTTATCCTATTTTCAAAACAGGGAGCCAAGATTTAAAGTACTAGACATTTGTTTGAAAAGAAGCCTGAAAAACATTTAAGAGACACATGGGAGACAGCTTGCATATGGTGGAGAGAGAAAGAATGATCACACTGTACCCATCAACCACCTTCCTTGCTGTCAGCTAGGCTACTTTAAACATGGATTCAGTGCTTTTTTCAAAGAGCCCTACATCCATATTTTTAAACAGTGAAAATGCTTCTCTGTCAGAAGAATGGTAAATATATGTTTAAAAGTAGCTCCTCATATAGTGTACTTTGGGATTGACATGGTGAAATAGAATTTCTCCTATTTTTACATGTTTTTCTAGAGCATCTGTTGGTTGTTTCTTGGGCTGGTTAACAAGGACTACTCTCCAATTCTCTTAGGATCCTGCTCAATTCTGGCAGCTTGCTGCCATATCTGGTAGGAGTAATTAATAAGAGGGCCCTGGGAGGGGGGGCGTGGACCTGCTCTTTGCCCATTACCCATCTTTCCACAAAACTCTCCTGCCAGGTTGGAGAAGGGCCTCTCCTTCACTGTCTTGGTACTAGGCTGTCTCCGAATGCATGGACATAGCCTTCTATTAAAACTTGCTGTTTCCCCTATCTCATGTTAGGGAAGAGATTGGTGATTGATATCCTTACTGGTGAGTAACCTTTCCCTTTCCCTTCCTATTCCTCATCCTCTCCAGCTCCAGGGGGCAGCAGAAGAGTTGTTTGAAAAGTTATGTGTGTGCCTGACTGAGAGATTATCTAATGAGAACTATGCTACATGGAAACGCCCTTTTTAGCTAACAGATAAAAGAATCCTTTGAGAGTAGCAGTACAGAACCCATGAATGTTTCTGTCTTTTTTGCCAGCACTGTTGGACTAGCCATGATCCTAAAGGAACCATAAATAATCAAGAACAGCTTTGGGCCTTTTGCTTGAATAAAGTAAAATAGAAATGAAACCAACCAATAAAGTTTCTTTGATGTTCTCTCTATTCAAAAGAAACAGCAAAAATGAAGTGATGAGCAAGGCTGGCTTTCCTTTTTGAATAGCCCTACAGCTATAGATTGAACTGTCAATTTATTTGAAATAAATAATTCCATTTAATTATCACCTTTCCTACCTGCATTTATTTGAAAATCGAGGCAGAAAAGTTCTTGCTTTGTTTCTTCAGTTCACAACAGAGCATGGGTGGGAAGAATTTATTTAACAGTCTGTGTATAATATTTTTCTTTTATATTCTTCCCCCTTTTCAATAATGCCTAGCTACTTTCCCTGTGCTTCCTTAGATAAGGGCAATGCAATTTCCTGGGCCTCTCTTCAGCTGTCAGATAAATTCTATGTCAACAGAAGAAAAAACAATCTTTGGAGAAGGTCAGTGCCTACTGGCTACGGACTAATAAAAAAAAAGGAGGGGGAAAGCTACACTGTAAAGCATCTCCTCTTTTCATTTTATCAGCAAACAAAGCCCACTGTAATTTCCTGGGTAGGTTTTATTGGCTTTGGAAGGAAATGAACCACCACTTGCAGGGTAATATAGCATTTTTCAGGGTAGCAATCATTCAATAAGTGTGAATAAATTTCCTTCTTCTACTGATTTGCTCACTGTTTCTATCAGATAAGTTAAAGCATTTATTTTACATAAAAGAGCAGTAACCTGATGGAAAAACTGTTAAGATGCAGAGAAAGTCTAGTATTCCCAAACTTTTCTTTTCAACAGGAGATGCTGGCTCATTTCATTAGGTCTTTTGCCCTTCATGAAATGAGGATAGTGTTTAGAATGTGACAATTCACATATCATTGGCAGGTGTTTAAATTTGGTCAATAAAATTAAGTAATTTTGTCAAATTAATCCAAGAATAATAATCTTTATTAATTGTGTGAAAAAAGCCAATTAGGTATAGCAATTAAGGTACCCAGCTAACCAGGAGATCTAATCCTTCTTTGGGTATATAGGTGATCTTGGGCTTGTCATTCTCTCTCAGCCCTAGGAAGCAGGCACTAGCAAACCATTTCTGAAAATATTGCTAAGAAAAATGCAGGGAATCATTCAGGCAGCTGGTATCAACACTGACACAAAGACACCCAAAAAAGAAGAAAAGGAAATAAACATATGGTACTCTTAGCATCCCTTTACAAGCAGTGCTTGTTCAACATATATGAGGGTGGGGTATACATATAGTCACATGAAAAAATACATCCTCATTGAGTTTTATCACTTAACAGAATAACAGAGTTGTAAGTCCAAACCCCTGCTCAAGCAAGAGATCCCATAACACTTCAGACAAGTGGCTGTCCATTCTCTTCTTAATAGTCTCCAGTGATGGAGCATCCACCACTTCTGAAGGCAAGTTGTTCTACTGATTGATTGTTCTCAACTTTAGGAAATTTTCTTTAGTTCTAGGGATGCTTCTTTTCTTGATTAGTTTCCAAACATTGTTTCTTGTATTGGCTTCTGGTGCTTTGGATAATAAGTTGACCCCCTCTTCTTTGTGGCAGGCCTTCAAATACTGGAATACTGCTATCATGTCCTAGTCCTTCTTTTCTCTAGACTGGCCATACCCAATTCCTGCAGCCATTCTTCANCAAATACTGGAATACTGCTATCATGTCCTAGTCCTTCTTTTCTCTAGACTGGCCATACCCAATTCCTGCAGCCATTCTTCATATGTTTTAGCCTCCAACCCTCTAATCATCTTTGTTGGTCTTTTCTGCATTTTTCTGCACCAGAGTCTCAACATGTTTTTTTTATAATATGATGACCCAAACTGAGTGCAGTATTCTAAGGATGGTCTTACTAAGACTTTATAAAGTGGTATTAGTACTTCATGTCATCTTGATTCTATCCTGTGCTTGATCCTATGTTAATGCAGCCTAGGATTGCATTTGGCTTTTTTGGCTGCTGCCCACACTGCTGGTTCATATTTAAGTGATTGTCCACTGAGACTCCAAAATCCCTCTCACAGGTACTGTTATTGAGCCAGCTTTCATCTAATCAGAACCTTTACATTTGGTTTTTTTTGTCTAAGTGTAAAACCTTACTTTTCTCACCACTGAATTTCATTTTGCTAGATGGGGCCCAGTTTTCAAATCTGTCAAGATCCATGTGGATCTTGAGCCCTTGGCTATTCCTGCCAGTTTAGTGTCACCTGTAAAGTTGATGAGTTCCCCTTCTATTCCCTCATCTAAAACATTTATGAAGATGTTGACAAGTACTGGGCATGCAATGGAACCTTGTATGGGGGGTATCCCATGTCCACCAATCACTTTGGTTTGTTTTTGGGGGAGAACCAGATGATCACACTTTGGCACCTGCTATGGGTATCCTTGAGCGATGTCTCATGGGAGCAATGTCTCATGGGAACTAATGATGCTTGGGGGCCATTTTGTCCACCCTTCCATTCCAATTCCCCCTTCCCCATTCTTTGTCAAACTACGAGCAAAGCTGAATATAGGTGAAAGTTTAAGTCAGTCTTGACAACTTCCCTCCATGTAGATGTAGTTCCATTAAGGACTACATATTCAATGTGGTTTGTTGGCCAGTTACAAATCCATCTGGTTGTGATGCTGTTTATCCCAGGTTTTTTTTTAGCTTACCAAGAAGTAGCTTGTGGTCTACTTTGTCAAATGCCTTATTAAAATCCAAATATATTATGTTCTCTGCATTTCACTGATCCACTAATTATGTCCACTTTATCAAAGAATGAAATAAGATTTGTTTGGCATGATCTTTTTTTGACAAACACATCTTGGGTTCTGGTTATATTCTTGCTTGCTTCTAGGTGTATACAGATCTATTGATTATGCTTTCCAGGATCTTCCCAGGCATTGATGCCAGGCTGATTGGTCTGTAGTTTCCTGGGTCTGTTCCCCTCCCCTTTTTTTGAAGATTGGAACCACATCAGCTCTTTTCCAGTCATCTGGTAGTTCCCTGGTACTCCAGGGGAAATATATGGTTCAATAGTTTTGAGATTATGTCTGCCAGCTCCTTCAGAACTCTGGGATGTAATCCATTAGATTCCAGTGATTTGAACTCATCTAGAGCAGACAGGTGTTCTCTTATCATTTTCTTACTTATTTTAGTTTGTATTCCTAGTCTGTTTTTGTGGGTTGTGCTGTAATATCTTTTTTTTCATGAAGACAGAGTTCTTTGGGTAACTATGCTGGTTTCTTCTGGATTTCTTATTTTTCGTTTTCAGTGGTTTAAGCTGGACTGGGCTTTTATAAAATTATACTTTTATAATTTTCAGAGTTTCCCAAGCTTTTTGAATTGTTTTTCCTTTTAAAAATTTCATCCATGGAATCCTTCCCAAACTCTAAGTTTGTTAAAATCAGATCTTTTAAAGTCTAAGATATTGGTTTTTATTATGTTTTATAGTTTGTACTTGCATTATATTAAATTTCAATATGACATGGTCATCTCTCCCAAAATTCTGGCAAACTCCCCTCCCCCCAATCATTTCTTCTCTGTTAGTAACAATTAAGCCCTGTATATCTGGTCCTCTAGAACTTTTCTCTACCTTTTGGATGACAAAAGTGTCAGCTAGGTTGGTCAGAACCTGTTAAAACTCCCACTTGAAGCAGCTTTTGCCTCCCAGTTGATGTCAGGGTAGTTAAAGTCCTCCATTGTTACTGTGGTGTGTTTCAGCCATACTTTTGTTAACTTGTTAGCAAAAAGTTTATCTATTGTATTGCTTCTGCTTGATTGGTGGCTTGTAGTATAAATGTATGGCAACATCATTATTTTTTTCTTTTATATTGAACCATATGCATTCTAGGAGGCTTTGATTCTAGTTTTTCTGCATTTCTGTAGAGATATAGTACTTTTTTTGCATATAATGTAACTCTACCTCCTCTTTTGTTAGGTCTGGGTTTTTTTTTTTTTTTTGAATAGTTTGTATCCTTCCATCAGTACATTTAAGTCATGAGATCCCACTAAGTTTCAGTAATGGTAACTATATCATATTTGCCCACATTTACTAGTACTTGATGTTCACCTTATTTGTTCCCCAAACTTTGAGCATTTGCGTGTGGGTATTTTGACTCCATTAAAGCTGACCTTGGGTATGTTTCCTATATCTCCTCCTTTTTATCTGAGTTTTTCTTCCTTCTCATCACTCCTTATCCCATTGTTTGATTGGTTGTCTTGAGGTTTATGCTTGAGAATCCTAAGCATTGGTCACCTTCCCCCCTCAGTTTTAGTTTAAAGCCCTTCTAATAAGTTGAGTCAGCCATTTTAGTTTACTTTATTGTCATTGCACTTACAAAAAACACCTTCAGAAATA
>AZIM01000407.1:287919-298090 GCA_000516915.1 Ophiophagus hannah | reverse complement strand
CCTGCTGAATACCACCTCTGCTTCTGAACCTTTAGACAGAAATTATAGGGATACTATGTAACACTTCAAATTCTGCTTGTCTTATTTTCTAATGACAATTCAAAAAGATGCCTTAGTGTTCTAATGCTGAAATTTCCAGTTTTTGGAAATTTGTCTAGGATGGAAAGATAGGAAACCACAGTTGACACCTTAAAATTACATTTCTTCATATAATACTACTAAATATTATCAGTAGGGTGGAAAGTAGGGGAAATGTAGCATGTAGCATGCCTGAAGGATGAATGCTCCAATTGAACAAGCATATACTACAATTCCACAAATAAGCTGTTTTGCCTGGGAAAATGACAAGGATGAAACAATTTCCTACTTGCCCTCCTGAACCACCAGTGAACTGGATTACAAATATTGTCCTTTAATGATGACAACATGTTTCATAGAAAGAATGGATATCATTATAATGAATAAATCACACACATAAATGAGTTTGAATACATTTTATGGGCAAGTGAATCTCTGTATGCTTTGACCTGTATATATTTTGACCTGAGATTCTGTAACTCATCTATGGTGATACGTCAAAAACATTTGTCTGTTTTTCATGCCTAGCTTTTACCTGCTGTTGTAAGAGGGAGTGGGCAACGGTCATGTTCTACATAAGAAACAAGAGCTGCCCGAAATTCACCATGCTTTTAATAGATGTGATCTCTTCAGGTTAACTAAGAGAGAATCAGAATGGAAAACAGACTAATGGTAACAAATTCGGTTTTGTACCTATAACAATTACTAATGGTATTCATTAAATGCCTGTTCTATAAAAGGGTGTGAGAATATTTATGGGCCCAGCTTCAAAATAGCTTTGAACTGAATTTTCTTCTACCATGTTCCAAATGTCTCGTTTATAATTCAAGATCTGAATTTGTGTAGCCTGAGGAGAAGGACGTCTCCCTTGTCTGTTTAAGTGATCTTTAGACACAATCAGGTCATTCTATGGATATACAAAGCCAGTAACATGAAAACTACCATCAACTGGCAAATGCCTCTGGAGCATTCTAAAAACAGTTTGATCTATTTGTTTGGAAGGATAGTGTAGTAAGAGATGACCAGGCTGAGCCCGAGGGAGGGTCAAATGCATCATCAGCCATGAGTCCCTTCAAGTACACAAGAGATCTAAGTCCAGCCCACTGTGAATTCCTTATTTACTGCCAAATTGCTTTAACCGTTAGTAATTCAGATTCTTGTAGAGAGCTTAAACTTGTAATAAACCTTTATACCCATTTGAACTGCCTGGATTTCATGATTTCCCTGGTGCTTGACAGATAGATCATATTAATTCTCCCCTACCATTTCAAAGTCCCATAAAATAAGGAGAAAGACGCAGGAGCATGAAAAGAACAAAAACTTGATTATCCTGAATTTAATTGTATTTATTTATTTATGAAATATATGTACTACCCATCTCACTGTCCAAAGAGAATTTCTTTATCACCTTAATGTTTTGTAAGATACAAGCCATGGTTCTTTGACTTCTTTTCCTTTCAAAACCAATAACAAATGTACATTAAGTTTCGAGTATTCAGGAAAGATTCTGGAATTAAAATGAATGAGCTTGTAGCAATTGTAGTAATTTACTGCTTACAGCTGATTGCAGAACTCTGTAATGATTTTACATTCAAGGCTATTATTCACCAGGAAGATAATAGGGTAAATGCTTTCCCCCTTCAATGAGAACATGATGAAGGAAAACTGGCTATAATGTTGCAAGACTTAGTATACTACTCTAATTAAAATGAGCAAATCCATAATCAACTGATCAATGGATCCCCATTAGGAATACCAGAAAGTGCATGCTAGTCTTCTGTGTAATTTCTCTCTGTTCTATCTATTTTAGCTCTTTTAGGGTTATAAGCGCATAAAGTTGCGTTAAAGAATGAGTTTGTTCTATAAGCCAGTTTAGTGTAGTGGTTAAGGCACAGATTAGAAACTGGGAGACTGTAAGCTCTAGTCCTGTCTTAGACACAAAGCCAGCTGAGTGACTTTGGGCCAGTCACTCTCTTTCAGGCCTAGGATGGAGGCAACTGCAAACCACTTCTGAAAAACCTTGCCCCCCAAAATGAAGAGACTAGTCCAGGTAGTCTCCAGGAGTCAAGGATGACTTAAAGGCACCAAATATACATAATATTATTGTAAGAGAGAGAAAAAATAAAACCTATGCTCATACAAAGAACAGCATCAGTGGCTGTTTTGGATTGCCTATCTTCTCTACAATATCCTACATAATGTAGACTTTGCTCCTAAATTTTGAACCACTGAGATTCATTCTGATAGCACAAGATACCAACATAACAAGCAAATATATGATATGGCCCAGAAGATTACAATTGGTAACTGGAGATAAGTGAAAACGGAATCCTCTCTGAATCTCTGTACATAGCAAGTATGTTATCAAGGGCCATGTCAAGTGCTGGAGAAATCAAGAGATTTGGGCAGTTCAAATGAGTATAAAGATTTATTGTAAGCTTAAGCTGTCTATAAGAATCTGATCAACTAACAGTCAAGGGAAATGAGTGAGAGATAAGAAAGGCATTCAAGGTAGGCTGGACTTTGAGCTCTTGCGGGAGCACAGGAACTCGTGAGTTATGATGCATTTAACCCTCCCTCCAACTCAGCCTGGTTATCTCTTACAGGCCACTCTTGAAGAATTCCCAGAAGCTTCAACTGGTCCAGAAGGAAGTAGTGCAGGTTGTGTTCAACTGGCCCAGAATGTAGTAGCATAGGCTTCATGAGCATCCCTTAGTATGTATTTATTACACTTATATGCTGCCCGTCTCTAGGCAGTTTGCAATGAATTTTTTTAAAAAGATAAAACATTGGAGACATTAAAGCAATTAATATTAACACTAAAATTGTGTCTAAATTAACGAAGATGGGAAGGAAGGAAGGGAGCAAGATAAATGGGTGGGGGGAGGTAGGGTCTTATCTTAGTCCATTAACCCTCTCCAAAATGATATGCCCCTTTTGGGGTCCCAGGTCCACGGGCAGATCCCTTTGGGAAGGCCCAAAGGATGAATGAGGATGTTATGCCTCTGCTTCAGGAGCTGCCCTGTTTGCCAGTTTGCTTCCAAATACAGTTCAAGGGACTGGTTGTTATATATAGCCTATTAACCTTAGTATCCAGCCAGCCAGTTTGATCTGTGCAAACTCTCTGTAAGTAACTTTTGTTAATCAAGACATCCAGGATACCTGTTCTTTGCAAACACAGGAGAATTAATTTTACAAGTTCATTTTGCTGCTATTCTTGAGACTCTACTGAGGCTTCAAATGCTTTTTTAAAAAAATCTGCCTGATATGTCAATAAGATCTGCATGTAATACTTTCTTGAAACAATCCAAGTTGAGTATTTTCCACTATTCTGTTTTTAGCTGCCTATGTAGTTTAATCATAACCACTATGCTCTGACATGTAAGTCAATCATAGCATATGGAAGCAATAGATTAAAACATTACATTCATTTGGTAAGTTCATGTCCCTGGAGAGTGGCTATTTTTTTGGGTAAAGCTACCAGATTTCAGGAGTATTTTTAGCATAATATTCTGGATAATGCAAAAGGTATAGTGGGATCTCATCATACATACAGTAGCAGCAAATAATGTTATCTGGAATATGCCAAAAACATCATGTGAATATTCATTTTCAAACAATTTATGAGCCTAATATACTTACAAAGATTTCTCAAGAATATATCTTTTGAAAGATGAGCAAATATACTTATTAATGTATTTGTTAAATTAATATCAATTATGTATGCACCTTGGCTTAATGATATATCTTTGCTAATTTAAGGAAGTTGCTAAAACCAAAACAGAAAATAGAATTAAATATTTATAGCAACAAAATAATAAAATTGAAAACAATTCTTCATGCCCCACAGGGGAAAAAAAAGAAAAATCTCAATTTAAGTCAACCAATTAAGAGGTAATGATGTAGACGATCACATTTTAATGCTGATGAAGAAACTAAAAAAGAAAGTGGCGCTTCAGTCAAATGATTGGCTGAGATTTTTGAATTGCAATCACTTACAAAATGTAGTTACGCAATACAAAAATCATACAATCTGGAAAGAAAAGTATAGCATGGTATATCTAAAGAGCATGTAGAAATTTATAGATAGAAAACAAAATGTACTGGAAGATGTAATAGACCATATGGTGAGGAAAATAACTAAGAAATCCATGCTCTCAGTTCTATAAATTATGACCAGGTCTCAAAATACCCTAGAGAAACTACTGTAGCTAGACCCAGTCAAGTTACACTAGTCTACAATGGCACATTTCTAGTGTACTGAATGCTAAAACAATGACTGAAGGGTTTGGAGTCCCAAGCATGCTCTCCACCTGCCAAATAAAAGTAAAAGGAAATGTACCAATAAAGGAGAATGTTTATAGCTTAGGGTTGAAATGAGGGGTTGTTGGTGCTCTCTGAGCTTGGTTGTTTTCCTTGCAGACTTTTTATTACCCTAACTAGGTAAACACTGATGACATTACTTGGGTTGGGTAATGAAACATCTGCAAAAAAAACAACAACAACCAAACTCAGAGAGCACCAACAACCCCTCAAAAGGAAATATACCTTTTTGACTAAACTAATAGTCTGCTGATCAGAACATAAAATCTAATTGTAAATAGTCGTCATTGCTGAGGATATGAGAGCATATTCCGCTAAAGCATTTTCTGATGTAGAGAAAGTCAAATTATTCTGCAGTCTTACTAAAGTATAGCTAGTTTTAAAAAAATGAGGAAAAGTATACATAGGAATGTCAAATGAACCTGGGATAAGAAAAACTTTTTTATGAATGGTTAATGAATTGTGAGAAATTTGCTAATGCTCTTCTTAAACAACTCAAAAGTGTAAGTAATGCACTTTCATGGAATTGTATTCTGCATTTTGCATGTTGAGAACAGATCATAGTCTTTTTTTTTCTCTACCAGGACTGTATATCAAGACTTGAGGTGTTCAGCGACTATTGCATTCTGTTCAGGCCAGTTTAGCAAAAAGTAAGATTTAAAAAACTTAAGTTTTGTGTCAGACTTTGCTAACACTGGAAATCCAACAACACATGCAATATTGTTAATTTTCAACAGAATGTGATGAAGTTTGAAGGCACAGTAAATCCTTCTAAAAGGATGAAATCTTCAAAGACCTTATTATACACCAATGTTATATAGGATGAGTACTATCTATGTATTACCTATGATAATAGATAATGAACATTTCAAATATAGTTTAGGTTTCTTGACTGGAAAGCTGCCCTACTTAAGTACAAAGATAAGTACAAATAGGTACAGAGATTTTGAAACTCTCCACTTTCAATTCTGATGTTTTTAAGAAAGGGAAGTTCTTTTCAAAGAATTATATTTACATCTGCATAGATGTATAATTGTGGGAGAGAATAAGAGATTTAACCACACTCATAAAGCAATGTCAATAGTGGCCTGTCCTGCTGAAACCCTTAAGTTAACTCTTCTCATTTCTCTTTCTTCTTTATTTTACATATGATGAAAAAAATGAAAACTGAAAGTAGTAGGGGATTTATAGTCACAGTTTACTTCTCTGCAGGGTTCCAAAACAGTGTGCATCACACCAGAAGCTTCATGATCTCCTAGTTGAATTCTGACCATTTTTGTGAGATCTCTTTTTTCCACAAAGCTCTAGAATCTGTTCCAAGTGAACCAGTTATTCTTGGCATTCATGATCTGGTCACTTCGAAAGCAATTATAAATGTGTTGTATATATATTCTGAACTGACAGGCTCTAATAGCTCAGGAAATTATCTATTGATTTTAAAGATATGATCCATGGTAAATCAGAATACATCTTATAAAGATCAGGCAAGATATCAAGGTTTGGGGAACATTTCATTGTATGCCACATAGCTCCATTCTGATATCCAGCAAATGCCCCAGAACTTTTCATCATCATCACACTTTGATTATTCTCACAGGACAAACATCTTTTCTATATAGGAAAACTGGTCCTGATTTTTACATTTGAAATGGTAGTCCAGAGGTGTAAAAATGACAATAATTCTTTGACTTTGGCCCAGGTTATCTTTAAGTTCAATATGTCTCATAGATCTTTTTTTCCATCTGTGTCTTACCAGATCCATTTGATAATCCTATCATTTATTCTTGTGCTGAAACCTGGTTTCTCATTTTCTTGACTTATTTTTTAATTCTGAAGGAGTTGAAAAAGTGCATATGGATCTAATTGGATGTCTAATTAAGACATGGTCTATGCTTTTTACACTTCCTCTGCCATTCAATTATTCTGAATTTCTAAGTAGTAGATATCGGAATCAGAAAATCTATAAATGAGGTCTGACACTAACAGATAGCTGCACATTAATGAGGAATAATTGCCTGCATTATAGGCTTAATGTTAATACAGATCACAGAAATACATTTTACATGCAGAAGGTACAGAAAGCAAAATAAAAAAGCCCATGAAGTTATATTAATAGTTTTAGAACATTTTTTGTGGCATCACAGTTATCAAAAGGGAAATCATAACTTTATAAAATATATCACTTGAAAACAGTCTTCAAAGAAGAGTCTATAACTGAGCAAGAAAAGAAAACTTGTTGATTTTAAAAATGATTCTTTTTTTAAAAAAAATCCAGACATCCTCTTCAAATACAAGACAATTCATAAATAATGTATGGTTTGGGCTTTGCAGAGGTATGACAATAGCTCCATGTATCTTCTAAAAGTAAATTTCATTTCTGCAGTATATAGATGCCAATTTATCAGCTATATCAAGCTATAGAATGCCTTTAAAAAATGTGAATCTCAGACTATCACATTGTCTTCATGGAAAACCTATATATATGATAGGAAACTACTGACTGGACAGAACATGGTGAGTTAGACTGGCTTCTAATGGGCAAAGAAGTAAGGAAGATTTGATAATCTGCCCTTATTCAATCGATATGAGAAATATTTACTAAGAGAGATTGGATTAGCATGATTTCAAAACTTGAGGAAGAAACATCATTAACATGCACTATGCTCATAATACAACTCTGATAACTGAAAATGCAAATGATCTCAAAGTGCCTGAAAATCAAGGAGACCAGTGGGAAGTAAATAGGGGCAAAATTAAAGAAAAGAAGACCAAACTAAGGACAACAGGTAGAGCAACCAGCCTTAGAATTCACATTGGAGATATTAAAGTGATATCAGGGTAGCTTTTGGTTTTAAAGATCAATTATCAACAGCAAAGGGTACAACAGTTAAGAAATAGGCTGTACATTAGCACTTGGTAGGGCAGTAATGAAAGCCTTCAGTACCATCATGTACATATGTACACTTACAAAAATCAGAACAGTTACATTCTTTACTAAGCAAAAGTAGGACTTTGATGAAGCAGGATAGAAACAATAGATAGATAGAATTCTTTATTGGCCAATTGTGATTGGACACACAAGGAATTTNACAACACTTAATAATAGTAATAGGGTACAATAAGCAATTAAATCATACTAGGAAACAGTCAAAAATCATTAGGATACAAGCAACAAAATTATGGTCATACAGTCATAAGTGGGAGGAGATGGGTGAAAGGAAGGGAGGATTAATATTAATAGTAATGCATAAAATAAAATCATATTTATATAAAAAAATAAAATCATATTTATAAAAAAAATCATACTAGGAAACAGTCAATAAAATCGTTTGGATACAAGTAACAAAGTTACAGTCATACAGTCATAAGTGGGAGGAGATGGGTGAAAGGAAGGGAGGATTAATACTAATAGTAATAGTAATTCAGACTTAGTAAACAGTTTGACAGTGTTGAGGAAATTGTTTAGCAGAGTGATGGCGTTCAGGAAAAAACTGTTCTTGTGTCTAGTTGTTCTGGTGTGTGGTGCTCTATAGCGTTGTTTTGAAGGTAGGAGTTGAAACAGTTTATGTCCAGGATGTGAGGGGTCTGTAACAGAGGTGGTATTCAACAGGTTCTGACCAGTTCTGGAGAACCGGTAGTGGACATTATGAGTAGTTTGGAAAACCAGCAAATACCACCCCTGACTGGAGATTTTAAAATATCCTTCCCCTGCNCCACACCCACAGAACCAGTAGTAAAACAATTTGAATCCCACCACTGGTCTGTAAATATTTTCACAGCCCTCTTTTTGGCTTTTGAATTTTGGTGTTGGAAAAGGTTCTTCAGAATACCATGCATAATCCAGAAAACAAAGAAATGGATTATAGAACATAGTTAACATATGTGGCACAAATGACAGGCTCATAATTTGGACACATTACGTGAAGGCCCAGCTTCCTTGAGAAGTCAAAAATGCTGGAAAGGGTAGAAGGAAAGAGAAGAGGAAGACAACCAGAAGCAAGATGAATGGAGTCAATTATAGCGTCTACTGGAAGACCTGAAGTACCAAGTTGGAGACAGATCCTTCTGGAGAAATTCTATGTGATTGCTAAGAATAACAACAACATGATGACACTCAATCAAATTATCAATTAATCTGCCAGCATGAATTTACATATTACATATGTTACCATCTGACAGTCTTTTATTGTTGATCTGGCAATAACAACAGCAACAAAATATTCAGTATTAAAAAGTATTTTCCTTCTCAATACAATAGTTTTCCATGACAGCAAGAAACAGCATGGAAGCTTAAAATGAATGCAACACAACACATTTTCTCTTTAGTTCATATCTGCTTTGCCACCATTCCCCAACTGCCATGGTCAATCTATCTCAAAGTCAATTTACTTCTCCTTCTGCAGCTTTATAAAGACAAGTCTTACAAACTTCTCTCTTTATTGTCAGCAAAAGCTCCAGTCTATCTTCTGGTCATCTCTCATCCTGATTCCTGCAATCTAGTTCTCGTTGATCTAGTTGTCTTATTTCCTTTGATTTATGGCCACCCAGTATTTCAGTGCCGGAATTATGTTGCTTCTCATGGTTTTGCATACAATCTTTTCATAGCTCATTAATTGAAAGACCAGTAAAGAACTTCCAAGTAAGTAAGCAATCCTGGTCTGCTTTCCTAATTTTTCATAGAGCTGGAACAAATCCCTTAGCTGTGCCTTCAGAAGTCTATGAACCCCATTCCCCTCTTTCCCTTTTCTTTAGATCAATCCGTTCCTTAGTTCATTCAGTTCTACTACTTTGATCTTCTGTGTCTTCAATGGTTTTCTCTTCAAAAGTACTACAATATTTTTTTCAAGAAACATTTAGCCAAAATGCATGTAAAATCATAGCTTCTTTATTTAGCTCTTCCTCCCCTTCCCCTCCCCCTCCCCCCCATTTGAATTGTGCTTTCTTGTGTCTGTTTTCAGATTGCAACAATTGTCAGGCATGGGGCATTTCAAACTTGTTCTTTACAAACTGTCATGCTTATGGATGTTGCTCTGATTTTTTTTCCCTAAAAAATGAACTTTTCAATAGAGGACCCAAATTTACATGCAAAATACTTTTCTGCAATTTTCATTTCAGCTACTGAAGTTTATCTATGTGGCAGTAAATACACGTTCATTCATCACATGTCAAAGGAGATGAGGACAATGACATGCAAACCCATATTCCCGGGGGGGGGATGTTTATCTAACTTAAAGCTATTTTCCAGTCACCAGCTATATTTCAGCTTAGCATTGATAGGACATGAAACTGATATTTGCTGCTTCCCACAGAGAATTTAACATGAGTTCCAGCATCAGACTAATACTTTTCTCTTTGTTTATATTGCACTTGAAAAAATAAATAGTTCTACTTTAGAACAGCCTTTAGAACAGCCATAGATATACTTGCAAAATTTGTTGCTGAATTATGACTTATGAATTGTTTCATTTAATGATACATATTTAAAAGAGAAATGATGATTCAAATGTTATTTATTTATTAATAATTATGAATAAGGAGAACACATTAAATACAGGAGGAGTAATCATGTTGACTGTGTTAATCTTGTTTAATTTAACTGAATGTAAGCCAAATCAAAATGACTTTTTTTTGTCATCACCTCACTCATATCTTTTTCCCAGATCAAGTATCAAAAAACTTATCACAACACTTGATTTATATTCAGGAAACACATAAATCAGTCAGGCTGAGTTAAATCTTATTTTAATTCCTTCCTTCCTTCCTTCCTTCC
>AZIM01000407.1:81021-94115 GCA_000516915.1 Ophiophagus hannah | reverse complement strand
ACCTGCTGAATACCACCTCTGCTCTGTTCTTTGCACCCTGCTCCCCATGGCTATTTTACCTTAATCTGCAGGGGAGATTGGATATCCTGTCCTCTAAAGACATCAACTCTGCAATGCCATCTATTCATAAGAAATTGATACTCCAGTGGTAATTTTGCAAACTTCCGGAAGAAAGCACGATCCATAACTAAAAACAGAAATCCTCATTTCTCTTCCTGGCTTCAAAATTTATTTAAAAGATTGATATAACCACCCACCTTGTATATCATAACTCTAGATTTACCAGCAATAATAAAACAATTAAAAACATACAAACCTGCATAAAACTCCCAAGCCCCCCAAAAGCAATATATCCCTCACAACCAACCAACAACTTTTGTGAACTCCAGCCACGCAGTACCCCAACCCTTGTGGAAAATTGGGTGAGAGGAAGGAGGAATGGGCCTACATTAGAACCCACTGAATTTAAGCCCCATTTCCTTTAACTAGCATGAGAGATAACCAATTGTGGTGAATGAGCATCCTGACCTCCATTTTCTTACAATCTTCCTGGTGTAAGAAGCTTCTTGATATTTGCCTATGGGAGTAGAAACCTGGAACCTAAAGAGCCATGGTTTCATTGCCAGAGCTCACAGATGTCACAAAAGCAGCATTAGGGAAGCAGAGGGTGTATGTCTGTGTGAGAGAGTTCTCCTTGCAAAGCTGCTAACTCCTTCCCAGTGGATCAGGCACTGCCAAGATGTGAGCCGATCAAGTAATTTATGATCAGTCAGGTTTTGAAAGATGGTCTGGCCAACTAGAGCTTGCCTCTTTCCTTGGGGAAACCAATTAAGAGTGTGGGGCACAAACAGGAGACTGTACTCATTGTTTGAAAGGTACACAGCACCCCAAAAGCATCTCTTTGTAAGCCAGAAGCTTACTCTCTCGGGCTTCCTGAAATGGTGCTCTATGATCCGTAATGCCATTCTAGGAAGCATCAGGGGAAAAGCTTTCTGCTGTGTAGAGTTGCATCAGGTTTTTAAAAAATAAAACAATGACATAACGGGTCATCATCTTCAGTTAAGAAAATAAGTACAGCCTTTTTCTTAAAAAAAAAAGTCAGATGGAGTCATTTTTTGGTAAATTATTTTATTTTTAGAGATCAGCAAGAATATTTGCTACACCAGAAATATGTGCCCTATTTTCTAAGAAAGAAAAATAGAAACTCATTGAAGAAGGAAGCATGCTTTCCATTCCTAATACCATTTAACAGGAATTCCTATCAGGGAAGACAATGGACACTCATTCAGAAAGGAAGGTGCCTTCAAGAGTGGATCAGCCAAGTGAAACTAAATCCATCCGCTCTTGTGCAATAAAAGAGCAAATAACTAAGATTCCCAGGGACATCAGGTATGCAGCTTAAGATAAATGGTAAGAAAGAAGCAATAGGAAAATAATTAAAAACATATCACAAGATGCCAAATGAATTCTTCAGAATTTTAATCGCTACAGATTAAGAGATCATCTTGGTATTTGAAACCTAAATATACCTGTAGAATTAAAAAAAGTAATTACAATAAGGATTCCTGTCACTGCTGGCTGCTCTTCTAGATAATATGTCTGAGAAGAAGAAATAATCTAAATTGCAGGATCTTCTATTGGAAAGTTATTCAGAAACATTTTTGCTGGTTGCCAAGTTTTCATGACACTGCAGTAAGATACAGGAACATGTTCACCCAGCAGAACTGGCCCATCCAATTTGATTTTTCCAGGAAAAGCAAAATCTCATTTTTTTCCTATTTCATTCCTATAATTTTAATTGTTTCTATATTATAATTGTTTTTTTATAATTCTATTTCTTGCATTCTTAAGCTGCTCAGAGTCTTTGTGGATTAGCTAAATGGGCAGCATATAAATTCAATAAATAAAATAAATAAAATCAATTAGAAGTTCCCCGTTTTGTGGAAATATGAGTAGGCAAAGTTTGGAGGTGTAGCAGTGCTTGCTCTCTGGTATGGCCCCTCATCATTAGCTCTGACTTCAAAAGCAACTAAAAACAAATTTCTACTGGAAATAATTTGGACTGGATGATTAAATTGTTGACTGTTTTTTAAAATAGTTTTTATTAAAAGATTTTACATGTCTAACAAGGAATACATCTGAAGAAAAAGAGGAAAAAGGAAAGGAAGAGACAAAAAAAGGAGATAGCAAAAATAAAAGAACAGAACACATGAAAATATATGTAAAAAAAGTGGCTTCTGATCTTCCTCTCCACATACAGACATTTCTAATCAAACCATTTTTGGTCATTAATTAATGTCAATAATGACCTTTTTCTAATCAAAGAAGTCAGTTTAGCCATCTCAGCAAGTTCTGTCAATTTTACAACCCATTCCTCCATGGTGGGTAACGCTGAATCTTTTTATCTTTGTTGATATGCAGTGACTGTCATGCCCCCGGTCAGAGTCTGAATCTGCAGGGGAAGATGAGCTGGAACAAGAGCTGACAGAAATCTGTTGGCCTTGGAGGAAACTAGGGAAGGGCAGAGCCAGTTCCGGGCAGAACTTGTCAGGATGAGAAAGGCTTGTAGACAGGGAGGAGCAGGAAAGACAGAGCTCAGGCAGTGAGCAAGGCCAACCTTCTCCTGATCCTCGAGCACGGAGAGAAGGCAAAAACAACGGAGACTGAGCCAGCTACAAGGGAGGAGAGTGCCCCACCCCCCTTCACAAGCAGGGGTGGGTTGCTACGGGTTTGCCCAGGTTCCGGAGAACCAGTAGCTAATGTTATGGCCAGTTCGGAGAACTGCCAAATCCCACCCCTGGNCCCACCCTGCCCCTCCCCTCCCAAGAGTCTCCATAAGGCCTGTTTTGGATGTGAGGTAAGTGCAGGGCCTGCACGGAGGCTCAGGGAGGGCAAAAAATGGGCCTCCTGAAGGTTCAGGACTATCAGAAACAGGCTTGTTTCCAGCCTCCGGAGGGCCTCCAGAGGGCCTCCNGGCTCAAGGAAAACCTCCAGAGCCTGGGGAAGGCAAAAACATATCCCCCCACCCTGGTGCAGAAGGCTGACTAGGCCATGCCCACCATGGCTACACCCACCCAGCAATCAGGCAGAGAACTGGTTGCTGAAATTTTTAAAGCCCACCCCTGTTCACAAGGCACACCTGGGGACTAAGATGTAAGGAGGTGTCGGTGAAAGGGACATTTGTTGAGAATAAGCATTGAATCTGTGGAGCCTCATGTGCACTTGCCAATGCCTGGAGATTGCTGTGCTTTGTCTTGTAGGGCTTGCCACTGAACTGGTTTCACTGAACTTCTTGCTCTGGTTACTGTTGGCTAACCTGGCTTATTGGACTACTCGCAGCCAGAGGCTGCTGAATTTGCATGTGAGAGCTTTGCTCCAGGACTTACAGTAAATATGGGGACGTTTGGGGGCAAAGTTGGAGCAATAAAGGTGAGTTAGACCTGTTCTCTTGCTGTGTTGCTTTTGTGCCATGCCCTGGGTCATCAGTGACTATATATTGAAAAAAAAATCTTCCATGATTCTCTTCTAAATCTATAACCATTAGTTCTAAAAGGGAAAGTTTTATATATTAAGCTTAAAATTCTCAGTATCAATGTGCACATTTGAATTCATTGTTTTACCTTTTTTATATGTCCATCAAGCATGATAGAATGTCCCTTCATGATGTTCACATTTCTAACATACATTTGCAAAACCTTGATATAAATATATTCTAGAAAATTTCTCTGGCATTATGTACCAATGATATATCATTTTATAGAAATTCTCTTTGAGATCGTAACATAAGTTTCAACTATTTTGACCATATATTTTCCCATTGATTCATCTGTAGGCTAAAACCAATCACCCCCTTTTTCATATATTTTTTAATGATTCTTTTTCCATTTCAAATTTCAACAAAAGTCTATATATTTTAGCAGTTACATGATCGTCATTGGTACACAATTGCACTTCAAATTCTGTCTGACTTTGCTCCATGTCTTAAGTTTTTTATCTGGCTTTTTTTTTTGCATATTTGTTTTCGCTGTTATAACAACATTTTCTTCTTGCAACTTTTGGTGTCACTTTCCCCCCCTTTTTCTTCTTACAATTTATATGCCAATTATTTCCCCAGTTTATTTGCAAATTTAATTTTTTCCTTTTTTTTCTTTTTTTGCATCAGTGGCCTATCTCTCTCACTATTAAAATAGATAATTATCTCTGTAGGAGCTTAATTTGGTGGATAATACTTGTCCTCTCTGGGGACTTTTAAAATTCTTTCATCTCATCCAAAATACTTTTCTATCACCTTTTCTTTATTAAATTCACAGTTACATTGTATGAAATATCCTCTTACAAAAGCTTTGCTTGATCCCAATTATTTTCACTTGTGCCTTTAATAAAATTATTATCAAAAAGAAGTTCTTTTAATTTCTTTTTGCAGCCCTTCACTATCGCTTCCTTTTGCAACTCCGTTCAATCTCCACCTGAAAAGAGCCAACCTAACCCTAACCCTAACATTTTCCATTTCCTCAGGACTGACAGACTCAGACTAACCCCAAATCACATCCTCAAGATGAAGCCTCAAGATTATTCTCAAAATTATTTTAACTTCTTTTTACAATTTTCTATGGTTATTTCTTTTTGTACTAAAGTTTCAGCAACCTCCATCTGAAGAATCTAGTTGTCCTTTCAAATGCTAGAGTCACTAGATTATGACCTGAAATATCCACTGGCAGTATCACCACTGTATGAATAGTGGAAGCCAAGTTATTAGAACTCCAAAATAGTTCCCATCTACTTTGCAATCCAAAAGCAAAAGTTGTAGAAATGAAAATTAAAAACTGCCTTTTCTTTCTTTCTGTTTTGCCTTTTCTGTGTCCTTAAGGCTTTAGTCCAATCAGGCACTCTGTAACTCTGATCACACAATTGCCTGGTCTGTGCCATATTACATTCATCACTTTCTTCTGTAAAAACGCATCAGTTGTATTTTAACTTTGATGCTAAAGATGAAGGTATCATGTGTTCAGCTAATTGTTTCCAAGAAATATAAAAATATTCTTGTCAAATTGTTACTCCTTCAAATGCAAACCATCCCCTTTGTCTGGTTATAACTTTCTTAGGTCAAAACAGCTTTTTGCTGCTAATTCTGAGTTCTAAAAAGCATTGTTTTCCTCCCCCCACCCCCACCCCCGTGAGCTGGAATAAACTCTGACTTATCCAGTGGCTTTTCTTTTCTTCCTGATGATCTGAAGGTCTCTCTTTAAATGTATTGTTTCCGAAAGTTGTTAAGAAAATGAGGCTTTGAATGAACCCAGTGTCCTTTTAAGATTGGGCTGTGGGTGCAGTTATGCCATTTCTTCCTTGTCTCTCAGCTGCTCAAACTCATGAGTCAGCCACAATTCCTGCAGTCTCCTCACAAGGAGTGAAGGTGGGCAATCTCTTGGTCTCTCTTTTATCTGGAGAGGCTCCACCAGCCAGAATACTTTATCTGGCCACTGGTCACCACCACAATGCCATGTCTACTTTTTCAGAGACATTTTAGTCCACCATGAACCTTTTCCAGATTTATTAGATGGCATTCAGCAGACACAAAGGGACTCCAAGTATTTCATTCCTTTCATTCATTCGTTAAGAAATATATGATAAAGTGGGTGATTGGTTATAGCATACAGATGAATCAATGGGAAAATATATGGTCAAAATAGTTGAAACTTATGTTATGATCTCAAAGACAATTTTTATAAAATGATATATCATTGGTATATAATGCCAGAGAAATTTTCCAAAATATATTTATATAAATCTTTTGCAAATGTATGTTAGAAATGTGAACATCATGAGGGGACATTCTATCATGCTTGGTGGACATATAAAAAAGGTAAAACAATGAATTCAAATGTGCACATTCATATTGCCAATATATAGGCTCAAATGTGAGCTCTTACCAGTGAGTGACATATTCAAAACAGGTCTTCCTTTAGCGGTGCTCTAGGCATCTCCTCTGCTCCTTCATCTCCCTAAGTTCCTTGGAAAACAAAGCTTCCACAATGGATCTGCAAGAGGGGAGAAGCTGCTCTGGGCAATCTGGAAAAATGCCATAATGGCTCTCCTATTCCAGCAGCTAATCAGGGGCTTAGCTATAGCTGAACTTCCTATCAGGCCCTAGGGTAACTCCCCAGCCAATCTCTGAAAACCATCAGGATCCAATAGACATTTTGAGGGTACCAATTGATTAGGTCCTTCCCTACTGCAGTGGAGGATCACTTTGTGAAACTGCACAATAGTAAATTGTCCACAATTAGAAGAAAAACTGTGTCTTTCCCCACTTTCAGTTCATGTTGTGTCTGCCCCATGACAAAAAAAATAGACATAAGATGTGGCCTCCAAAGGCATCAGGACCACGAGAGAAAGAAAATACAAGCAGGTTTTTGCTTGGAAATCACAACTCTAGTTGGATTGAGAGGCCTAGTGTGCTGACAAAAAAACCCTTTACTGAAATTGAAGAGAAAATACAGAAGCTTGGCTGCGTGTATATTTCAGGGCGACGCAGCAGTACTGGAAATAATTGATGCAATGGAAGAGTCCCAGAGGGGAGCAGAACAAAACAGATGCAGGAAATTTGTGGCTACTCTGCTCCTGGATCTGCCAATGGATGATAATTTGGTCCTTGTGAATATTCTCTGATGTCTGCATACAGCAAAGCTCAGGATATTGGATTACTGGGTATTTGATTATTCAGTCCCTATATTTATCATTTCAAAAACCTAATAAAGAAGCCCTGAAAAAAGGCCATAGACCAGGGGCAGAGAGCAGAGATAACACTTTCACGCATTCTTATTTCACAATTTTGTAAGGATGTCAATCAAGAAAAATATTAGAGAAAGCATCACATCATTCATGACAAGCAACCCAAGACAGGGATGGACAAAGCATAGCTCGCCGATCTTTATATTAAAAGACACTCTATGGAACAGAGAAAATCATTTTTATAGAAGATGGTGAAAGAGACAGTGCTTCCTGAATGATCTACATATTTGCAAATTTGACTGTTCTTCCCATTATGCAACATTATTCATCCATCATGACTGCTATTTCTTTTAACTGGAAATAATACATTATTATTCAGCATATACAAAATCAGCTTCATAGCTCTAAGAAAGAACGGTTAGGTTTCTGATCTTATAAAATTGATGGCCATTTTGCAACAATCTACCTTTTTATGCAATTCTTATCTATTTACAACATTTGGGGGACAAATTGCTAAGGAATTGGGTTTATCTTTTGAAATGTATACAGCTAGCTGACAAGAATTAAAACTTATATAGTGATTGTCAAGCTACCAGTTCAGAAAACAGAAAGTCAAACTACTTTTGAATTTTCCAGAATGAGTCCCTAATCCATAAAACTGAGCTCAAATATGAAAAGGTACACACTGTTTCCTCATACATGAAAGTATTGATCTGGAATCAGCTGAGCAAGAGAAATGATTCTGGACCAGGTTTTTTGGTTAAGGAAAAAAAAAATCAAAGACAAGAGATGAAACCTTTTCTTTCTTTCGGGTTGAAAGAAAAACAACTTGGAAGAACAGAAACAATTTTAGCAGACTCAGGCTATTTCCATTCTAGTGATGTATAATGTCTGCTTAGCATCACACAGCCATTAGTGAATGGACATAAAACTGATCCACATTGCTATTATTTTGGCACATCAATGGTTGAATGAATGGAGAAGATACTTCAACTAATGCAGAAAAGTACTGTTAACTTTTTCCTTCTCTCTCTCTCTTTTTTAGCTCTTGATTAGTGTTCCAGGATGACTTTTTCTTACTCAAAATAAGCAATATCAACTTCTGGATTTCTAATTATAAAACAAACTGTGATTTAATTCTTCATTTGAGAAGAGATGAGCAAAACCAAGCAGGAAATTTCTATTCTGATTTAAATCGTTTCCTCATCCCATTTTCTGAATATTAGTTGTCATCTCAAAAGTATATCTTGGTCACAGGGGAAATATAAAGAGACTAATTGTAAGGTTCAGAAATCTTTCCATAGTGATGGAATGTGTTCTGGAGAGGTTAGATTAAAAAGGTGCAGAAGAAATGGTTGAACATTATAATCCCTTGTGATTGCTTTCAAAAATTTTTTAAAAAGTATAATTAAAAAGGGGAAGGATTCTCTCTGTATTTGTCTGCAAGTCATGACATTGACAGGTATTTGTTGCATAAATTTATTTCAGAAACGCAAATAATATATGGAGAACAATTATCCTACAGCTCCCTCTGCTGCTCTCCTATTGGATTTCATAAAGGTTTAAAGAGAAAAAAAACTATGTCTTATATAAACAGCTATATAAATATATGAAGTATCTCTCTACCTGATGCAGACATTTCTATTAATTTTAATACATGCTCCATATGAATCAGTGGCATATTGAAAGATATTCCTTCATTGCCTCTGAAATTCATAAATCAAACTTGGTATTTTAAAAAAATGAAATAAAGATAAATTTCTAGTAACTTTATATTCAGGTTCACTAGGAATGGAATTTTTCAAGTGCTTTTTTTCTTTTTATTGGATTAATTGAAAATCAATTTTGTTAAGTAGAATTCTGACACACTTAATACAAATATGGATTTTTACACACACACTATATATATCACTTTTCTAGAGATATTTAAATTTTATTGCACAGATTATTCTAGCTTCCTGAAACTGGTGTCCCCTTTCATCTCCATAAATCCTTATGATAACTGTCAACATTTCACTCTTTCACAATGTAGGAATGATAAAGAGAAGACACTTGAAAATTAAGGCAAGAGGTTCCTGAAAATACCCTAAATGCAAAAATCTAGAGGGTCTCAAGAATGGATCCCTTTCCTCATAATTGGCTGATTACAAAGAGATGCATTTACCAAGGGGGACAATATGTATGTCAAGCTTCCAAGTAATACATCCCATTCAATAAGAACTCCGAGGTAGGCATATTCCTCAAAGAACATTTTATAGGAACACAAATTGGCAATTTCTTGGTGGAAAACTGGCTGTAGGTTCCCACCAGTTTTACATCCAATTAAAAGTCAAACTTCATCACTTCCCCCCATAGTCACCCATCACATGATCCAATCAGCACGTAGTCCAGGTGTTAGGTGATCCCAGTCTCCTCCTTTCAAGCATTGTACCAACGTCCTTGATTCCCAGGGGAAAGAATTTTATTTTGGCTACAATCTCCCAGATATCTCTACAACCCCCCACCCTTCCTGGCTCCTTCGCTCCAGGCTGTATCAGCCCTGAAGCCATGAGAAGAAACTCCCTAGAGAAAAGCTACAAAAGAAAAATGGCCACATTCAGCCAACTTCAGGGTTCACAATGTATTGTCTATAGTTGGGCATCCAAGATTCATGTAAATTTGAGATGGTTTTATATATAATTTTTGTTTTGTTTTGGATTGTTTGCTTTGATTTTACTGCAGACATTTTTATTACAAATTACTGATTGTAACCTGCTGAGAGTTGACTGATTGTGGCAGGCTAAAATACAATCCAATCAATAAATTATAGACCACAGTGAAAAACACTGAGGTGATTTGTACCTGTGGACAGATGTGTGAGAATCATTAAAGCAGCAGACTCTGCTTCCAACCTCTCAAGTTGATATCCATCAAAGTAAATTTTGTGGAAAGCCATTTCAATAATCATGCAGAAAGTACCTGTAGTCTTTTAATAAGTTTCTGGATGTTTTGGAACCCCCATAACATCAAGCATACATATGCAGAATTTGGGGACAAAAAATATAGTGAAAATACTCTTCCCTCCATTGAAAAACTGGTCCTGGTCTTTGCATGAGCCTTAATGTTAATAACAAAATACGTCATTCATTGGATTTTGCTTTAGAATTCCCTGGATGCAATTATGCATGTAACAGGACCCATCTGGAATAGAAGTCATATTTGCATTAATTGCCAAGAACAGAAAGCCATTATATCTAATACAAATCACAGGTCCTGATTTTAGATTTCCCTTTGGTCTACTTAGCTGCAGAATAGCAAAAAGCACATAAACTTTTCTATTTAGTGAAAATAAATGAAATTCTTTCAAATGCTTAGAAAATGTCTTGGATCAAACTAAGAAGCTGTTTGCTTTAAACGAGGGTCACAGCATAGACAGTTGAGTTTTCCCCAGATTCTGGGCATGCCATCTGGAATCTACTTGACCTGCTAGTTGGTGCAGATTTCCAGCTGTTGCTGTTTTTAAATAATAACCCTCTGGTTGCTATTAGAATATACAGAAGTAATATATATTTCATTTCAGCAGTCTGCTTGGTTGCATTTTTCTAAAAGGCAAGTGAGATTGGCTTGTGAAGAGAGGTTTACTATTTCACTGCCCTGGTTCTTACTTTCATGTACTGATCAGGAAATCATAAAGCATGTACCATTTATGAGCATCCTGTCCACAGGTAGTGTTCAGCAGGTTCTGACCAGTTCTGGANAACCGGTAGCAGAAATTTTGAGTACTTCAGAGAACCAGTAAATACCACCTCTGACTGGCCCCACCCCATCTATTCTCTGCTTCCCAAGTTCCAGCTGATTGGCTGGGTCTTCTTTGATTGTCTTGCACAGGAGAATGGAGCTGGAAAGCAGGTTGGTGGGGAGGGAATGGGGATTTTGCAGTAACCTTCCCCCAGGAGTGGGCAGGGAATGGGGATTTTACAGTATCTTTCCCCTGCCACGCCCACCAAGCCATGCCTGCCAAGCCACATCCACAGAACTGGTAGTAAAAAAATTTGAATCCCAAAACTGATCCTGTCAGAAGTTTTGCTTTTACCTGGATATGGATACAGCATTTCAATGATAATTTGCTTAATTTTTGGTCTTCCTACTTTAAATATACCTAATTTTCTGGAATTGTCCCTATACTCATCTTCAAGAGGGGTGAAAATAAAACACCTGCTGATGTCTTCACATTTTTTCCCTATCACTTTTGATGCAAATCCTCCACCTTGCCCAGATCCACAGGAGTAGAGATTCATAAGCCCTCAGCATTTAAATAAAAGCTAAGCTAGTTTAATATTTTTCCCCACAGTGCCACTTGGTGGAGAATGAGAAAGTAAATAAAACTACTGAGTATGCAGAGAGAGGAATATCCCGGAGATCTTCCCTTTATTAGGAAAGGAAGACTAGACCATGAACAATCTAAAATGAATGTGAATTCATCCATAGGTATGTGAATTCATAGCTTCACTTGAAATGCTTGTAGCATTTAATTCCAGATGGGAATGTGTGCCTATTGTGAGGAAGTGCAGCATATCCTCGCATAATGTAGTGGCTCTTAAAGAACAAGTTTAAAATTGTTCTCCAATATGCTTTGAAGCCAAGAAGCAAACTATTTTATTTGTACTTGCATTTGCAAAAGGAAATGAGCAGCTGAAGCTTGAATGCCTTTGATATATCTATCAGTAGAGCAAGCAGCAACTTACCAAACTTTCCTTTTTTTTTCTTTGAAGAAAAGAAGTAGCTTCAATTGAGGTAACATTAGCAATCTGTGTGATAAACTTCACTGATTCTTTAATGTAACCAATAGCATCGTAAGTAAAACTCTTTAACATTCCTGAGGTTTCCACCACACTTGTAAATGGAGCATTTGCAGTATTAAAACTATGTTATTTGATAAAGGTCAACAACCACAAATATTGTGTTTTTTATCCATTATGATATATTTTAATAGAAAGAAAGGTATTCACTAGCAGCTTGCATATGTTTTCCATACTGTTTCACCCATGGAAAACAGTAACATAAATGCTAAGGAAAAGATAAGATAAACACAACGTCTGTCAAGAATCAGAGAAAGAGAATATTTTTGTGAAACTGAGATATGTGGCTTCATTTATGCTTTTTAAAATTTAAAGTGTATGTGATTCAGACAGAAGGAAGCTACCTGGTGGGTTATTTTTTTCCTTTCAATGACTTGTTCTCAAGATTTACATTCACTTTATTGCACTGTGAGAATTAACAACCTAAAAAAATTCAGTGACATTATCAGCATTCAAAACCACATTTCTTTAGGCCATTAAAACTTTCCACTTTCCAGCTATGAAAAGACATTTCCTAACATCTGAAGCTTGTGTGCCATTTGTTCAATGTACATGATTGATTGGTGCACAATTTATTAAACAAATGTATATACAGTTATGTCACAACCTGACTAGGAGTTAGCTAGGAGTTGGCTGGTGGTGGCTAGGAGTTGATGCTATCTTGCTCCTACTGCAACATTTATATTCTCAAATATGGCTCACTTTGTCCCATGTTCTGGCTTTTCTTCAATTAAAAACAAATTAAGTCCTCATTCATTGGCCATAAAAAGCCAATAAATAGAATATTTTGCAGATCAGTATTGCACTGGTCAGATAGTTTTGTGTGGTTTTGGGCCTGCCCTTTTTACTTTCATTCATTTTCTACAATTTGGACCAACCAAAGTTTCCAGGTTTTCATTCTCCTGCTTCCAGATCTTCCAACCCTTTCAAACCATCAGTCTCCCCAATACTATCAGTAGCTAACAAAATAAACACAAGGTGGAAAATATATCAGACTCCAGCAAACATTGAAGAAAATTACAATATTTGACTGACTGGTTAAACCAGATTACAACTGCTTAGAAAATGCACAGCAAGCCCATACCCCACGACTGTTCTGACACATGAACCCCTAACTTTGTGAAAAAAGATTCTGAAGGAGACAGTGTCATGGCTCAGGAGACACTGACTGATCTGAAAACATGGCATTAAGGAAAGATCAGCTCATTCCATTCTGCCCAGTGGTGAGATGTTGCTGGTTTGACAACTGGTTCAGAGATGCGTGCTTTGCGCGCATGGGCAGCTGTCAAAATTACTTACCTTCTATTTACTTCTGGGGAGTAACACAGCTGAAATGCTGTAATCTGCTCTGCCATGAGAATCAACTGAGAGAATATAGGTAAGTACAGCACAGGGGCAGGTGGGTGAGCCACCTTAATAATTGGAGAGAACCGGTTTGCTCAATAGCTGATCGACAGAACTAGAGGTTTGCCCAAACTGTTCTGAACCGGGAGAATCCCACCCAGTGGTGGGATTCAAAAAATTTTA
>AZIM01000406.1:236748-256224 GCA_000516915.1 Ophiophagus hannah | reverse complement strand
TTGACTCAGCCTTCCATCCTCCTGAGGTTGATAAAATGAGGACCCAAAAGCACTGTAAAGTGGTATATAAATCTAAGAGCTATGGCTATTGCTATCCTACCTTTCTTTACATAACTCTCCTTCCAGTGGTAAGCAGCTTCCCTGGCTTCCCCCAGTTCCATTTAATCACAGGAAAAGACACTCTGAAAGGTCTTCTCAGATTAGAAAAAGACAGGCAGCTGGGGTTAATAAAGTAAGTAATAATAATAAAGTAAGTTTTAACAAGATCGCCTAAAGGAATGTAAGATAAATATGAAAGCATCACAAGAATGAAATAGAAAAACTGAAATAACTCTTCCGGGGGAAGGAAAACATTCAGAAACTGGAAGATTTATTTTGACATAATGTTATACAGATTTAAGGTAGGAACTGTATTAAACATTTTGGGAGAAATTAGAGCACATGTATACCTTGTGCAGCCTCAAGGCACTTCCACATTGGCTCCTTGCACTGTTCCAGATGGAGAGGAATCTGAAAGAATGTGGAGCTAATCTTGATGTGGAAAGGAAGAACGACTTCTTAAGGAACGGAAAACAAAAACTCAGTCTTGGAAAAGCATGAGAAAGAAATTTAAAATAACCCCACCTTTATTCTGTTTAGTGTAAGATGGACAAAGAGGAAGAGAGGAACTCTGGTGGGGTGCCAAGATTCTGTTGTCCTACAGTAAAGTATCATTCCTGTAATCCTTGTATTGTCTGTTTCCTGACCTGGCCTACCTTGAAAGATTCATATGGGCTCTAAAGTAAGGATGATTTTTTTTTCCTGTGGTTTTGGCAAACATCCCATCCCCCACCTGACCTCCATGGAAAGTACCTGTGTGATTTTTACCATCTTCAGCTACAGAATAAGAGGCTTATGCAGAAAGTGACTTACATATCAGAGGCTTGCAAATTATATGTTCCCTCATTAATGGTACAACTTTTTTGCTTTCTTCTTAGCATAAATTGCTACTTCTGGAACTGTTTCATGTTCCACATCTGCCTGAACACACCATGGGCAGATTTGTCAGCAACTGCTATAGTTAACTGCCACCAGCAATGACCTACAACTGGAAACTATACTTAGGAGAGAAAAAACTGGCCTGGTTCCACTAGCTACTCATAATGTGAGACTAAGTTTACTCTGATTTCTAACTTCGGGTACTGTGTAGTAAACTTGGTGTTAAAATTGTTAACTCTTTCTTTTATCCTAGAAAGAGCTTGGATGTCCTATATAGTATATACACTACTATTTTTGCTTAATGTTTATGCATACATCCAGGTTCAGCATCCTGTTCCTGATGTTTCTTTACCAATATTGTAGACATCATTTTTCTTCCTCACTCAGCTATAGTATAACAGCATAAAATCATAGTTAAATGTGAGGAAAGTGCAAGGTGTCAAAAATGCTAACTTCATGACACATCATAGTTTGCAGGAGTAACAGCTTTGCAACCAATAAATTTCTCCACCAAGAGAGATACTCAGATCCCACCTATACCCCCCAAAACACCAGACATATGCATACAAAATATAATTAAAATATTAAACAGGGCATGGGGAATGAGTCACATTCTCAGTTTATTAATATTTCCTGTTGTGGGAATGGGAGGAGTAAGGGGATTTGATTTGACTTGATTGGATTGGATTAGCTATTCCATTGTGGATTGGAGTAGAACACTATTTGAATTATTTATTTTCTGCTTTCCTATTTGTACACCTGAAGGTCCCATTGATTGGCTCATGAAGCTATTAACATTTTCAGGTCAGCATGTGAAAATAACCACTGATTTCAGATCACTTTCTGAAGGTTTGGAGAATAGAAAGTTCACTTGCTCTCGACCGATACCCTTACATATCTCTTATCAACATCCTATTTGCTTAATTGCACAATTAAGAACCACTGTTAAGATGTGTCACAAGAACAATTATCTAGTTCCAATGTAACCAATGTGCATGTTCTGACCAACCATATCATATCAGTTTAGAAAATTGGTTCGTGAATAGTCATTAAAGACTTATGACCTGATGGTCCCCAGTTGTACTGAAATACAACTTTCATAAGAATTAGCCTTTCTAGCCAGTAACCTGGAACCTGCAGTCTGAAATGTCTGGAAAGTACTAGATGGAGTTTGCTTGCTCTAGATTAGAAAACCGGATTGAGAATTTATTTAAGGTCAAGCTCTTCTCTTCCAGGCATAACAGTTTATAACCACATTGTTTTTAGTTGGGGAGAGCACTCCGTTTTACTTCCTCACTTGAAGTATGAAATGTAACTGTTATAGGAATGGGGCACATGTCATAAATTTTAGATCTGCTTTTAAGCAAACCTGTTATTTAATGCTTAAATGGCTTGTATTGTGCATTCCCCCGGGGGAAATAACCATCCTGCCTGCTAACTTAGCTATGGACATGCTACTTTGCAGGGCTTGTTAAATAGAAGGCTTACAATGATTGGCTTGAATGGGCTGCTGTCATCTATCACTGTCACTTCTATAAGTTTCAGTAAAGTGTATCTGGCCACATTCATTTGGGGCTGGCTGCAGAACAATGAAACTTCCGGTGATTGTGTGCTTGGGAAGAAGTCCTGATGTGATTAATTGACAGGAGCAGAGAGAAGTTGCAGAGATAACTTCATTCAATTGAACATTTGAGGAATGGAACAAAGCTGCATCCAAGAACTCTCACTGATCTGGTCTTATTAAGAAACTAAGGCTGTGATGGCGAACGTGTGGCACATGTGCCAGATGTGGCACACAGAGCCATCTCTGCTGGCACGTGAGCCGTCGCTCCAGCTCAGTTCCACTGTGCATGCGCGCGCACCTCCCACCAGGCAGCTGATTTTCAGGTATCTGCTGTGCATGCGCAGGGAACGGGGCGCATGTAGGAGATGCGCGTGCATGTGCAGGGGGCCTGGAGGAGCATGGGGGGTCACGCATGCATTGCATTATGGGTGCAGGCATATGACGACAAAAAGGTTAGCCATCATTGAGCTAAGGGGTAGAAACAATGAATAACCCAGGTGCTACAAGTTTTTAGGGGGCAGTAAAAACACAATTAATATTGGTTGATCTCAAAAGAAGTCATTGGCTAAGTTAGATTAGGTTAGGATTTAGATGAGACACCATCTGGAATTGAAAATTCCTTTGCCACTTTCTTAAGAATCTTTCTGAAAGTAGGTTTTTATTCCTCACTAGAGCTGTAAGGAAAAATAATGCATATTTCCAAAGCATGTTCTATTTCAGCGGAATTTCCTCAAGGTCTCCTATATAATATAAAACTCATCTAACCCAGCTTGTGCTTTTGAGATTTTATTTGGCTAGGGACTGCTGTCTCTAACCAGGCTGTAAGAAGTGGTTTTTCAGTAACTGAACAAAATATTATTCAATATACCAGGAGTCTCTTCCGAGTACGGTAAAAAAGTTAAGATGGTGGCTGTGACAATGAAATCAAAGCTCTGCCTCATTTTTATGCTCATGACACATAAAATCTGTGTGGACATCCCTACCATGCACTTAGAATCATATGACTGAGGCAGTTAGACACCACTATTATCAATTCTATTCCTTTATATGGGTCTACAGGTATCTATAGCAAAGTGAATGAAACTAATCATGTATATGAACAAGGTAAAAATTAGAATTTTAGCCTGGATTCCCAGGGGAAATTGTGATTTATCTTTGTTTTTATTAATTTTATTAACTAATTTTTAGAGATTGTTCTACAGTTTTCATTCACTTTCTGACTTAAATGGACATTGTGTCAAATTGGCCATTATGAAGCTGCTTATGAAAGAGCCGTGGTGGCGTAGTGGTTAGAATGCTAGTATTGCAGGCTGTCTCTGCTGACTGTCAGGAGTTCAATCCTCACCCCCTCAAGGTTGACTCAGCCTTCCATCCTTNTGACTCTGTAAACTGCTTAGAGAGCACTGTAAAGCATTGTGAAGTGGTATATAAGTCTAAGTCCTATTGCTATCATGGAGAAGAGAGTTGAACGGTTTGGGTAAAATAAACATCTGAAACATCTTAAAAATAGAACGGGGAAAAATCTTGAAAAGTTATTACAATTGTTTTCGACTACATTATCTAAGATGGCATACTATACATTTGCTTAAATCGTATTTAAACCAGTTCCAGACATTTAAGCTTCAATGTCACAGTTTTGTTCTTAGCTTAAATATATATTTATGTAAACTTTTCACTTCTCCTAGGATTGCATTCTGCTATTGGGATAGCTGTGGAATATTTTTACCTATGATTTGAAATTCATTTTCTTATAATTTAAACCTACTGGATGAAATCCTACACTTTCTTGAATAAGACACAGAATATATGAATAGTATTAAGTATGATAAAATTAATTCATCTAGATCACAGAATACTTTGATATAACATTTAGATAGTTTGGATAAATTCTGCATCAAATGGACTAACTGAAGACGATGATGACTACATCTCCTTTCCAATCTGTTATGGTGAATAAATTACAATTCTTTTTGGCAAATACCACTTTTTGATGCTTTGAAATATGCAATAAGAGATCTTGAACCTGGGCCATGGGCATGTAGATACAATTGCTCAAAGATGCTGATTGTGAAACTGGGAGAATCTGAACTGAATAGTCACAGGCAGGTTATGTGTCTGATATATTTGAAGATCAGATCAACTGTGAACATTGCAACATCATTTCTCAGTGCTTACTGTGGGGAAACCATTTCATAATTCACTTGATGCTACTGTGTAATAAGGCTTGCTTGGCAAAACCTGATGAGGTAGGACATGGGAAATTCTTCAGTTGAGGCAGCAAGAAAGTAGAATTATGTGTGATCCCATAAATCATATTACATGCTTGATACATGTATCAAAAAGTTGAGAAAACTGAAGCTAGAGAATTGGAAAGTATAACTGAAATAAAGAAAATTCATACAGCAGTATGGAGAAACTTCGACCTTATCAAATATTGTTGGCCTACAATTTCTGGGAGCTCTCACTGTTGATTTGCTAAGAGATGCATCTTAGCATTATTTGGAAAAATCATAGGTTCTCTGTTCCTACAAAGAGAATCACAAAAAACTTCAGGTTTCCAAATTAAAACACAAACATCTGGATGCTAACTAGAATAAACAAAAATCACCAAATGGTGCAAACTAATTGTCAACTCACAAAGCTTTCCTGACCTGCTCTCGAGTTGCCATAGGCAGGGGATGGGAATCACGCCTCACAGCTGCACCAAGGAATTCACACCTCAGTCAAAACAAGACATAGCCTAGCTAGACACTAATATTAATTACAATTTTCCCCCATTATTTGAAGAATAAAATTCTTCGTCAGATGATTAATTACAATACAATATTAACTTTTTGGATTTCGATCAGATGCAAACTTCCAAGCTTGAAAGACAACCTTTCAGACTGTACATTAACTTGTTTGTTCTGCATCTTTTTTTTTCTTCTCTTTTTTTTCTGCAATGGAGAGTATTGATAGTAATTGATAGTAATAGGATGGCATTGAGATTTGTGACCCACCGACACACTTGAAATTGATGTTGGATTATGTGTTTTTATGTTATGTTTGTCTTGTTTGTTTTTGGAAAAAATAATAAAACCTTTAAAAAAAAAACCTTTTGGTTATTGGTGTAAAGTTTATTCTTTTTTTCTACTGTTCAATGAATTTAGTGATGCTAAGTGATCATTGGTTCTCTATGTTTGTCAAAGATTTGGGAGAATATTTGTGCTTCCACATGTCATACATATCACACATGCACACATATATACATCAACTTCTCATTTAGAACCAAAAACCCCAAAGTGGCTGAAGAATATTGAAGACAGAGTTGCTAATTTAAGTAGTAATTATTATCACTGCAAAAAGAATGTGTGCATTTTTTATAACCCATTTTCATAACTATTCTGATAACATTCCATAAGGTGAAACTGAAGCTGAAACATTCCGTAAGGATAAGTATTGTGGTAGTATTGTTTCCTTCACTGGACCAAGATGTATGGAGTGATATCTTTGGTGGCTAATTCATGGAATGAACACAATTCTGATAAACTAACAACACTAGCAATTCTGATAAACTAACAACACAAATGACTAGTGTTCAAAATGTCCATGTTTATGAAGCTGCATCATAAAGTGACATAACTGAGAAACAGCCATAAAAATATTGTTGAGCTGAAATACAAACTCTTTCTCTTCTGGACTTGAATAGAATATGTTATTCATGGGAGCTATAACAACTCAGCAACAATTTAGGAGATAGATAGCCACATCCTTGAAATCACTGTTGGAATCTCTTCTGAACATAAATAAAAATCTAGAGATCCAGGCAGCAAAAAGGAACTGCCAATCGTTTCCCTGAGATGAATTACAACCAATGGCCTTTTTAAAAAGAGCATTTTTAAACCAGATAACATAAGAAAGCCTTTGTCATGAAGATTGTACTCCCAAGGCAAACGAGAAGCAAAGCAAGAACAGGCAGTGAATGCTAGCACTTAATGTTAAAAAGGCCAAATTACTTAGCTCCGCTGCCTAGCCCAATTTGAAAATGTTTCTCTGGTAATAACTTTTACATTCAAGATTAACATTATCATATATGTTGGAGTCTTTCCCTCCTGACTGGTTGCCTGTGGGTTCATTGAGACCAATAATGCTCAGAATACAGTAGGATGAGAATTCAGGCATTGCATTAGGTCTACCAGATGTGGTCTGAAACAATCCAGGCAGCTATGAGATGAAGAGATTCAGGAAAACTCTAACTTTACTATTATCTAGAACCGTGATGTCAAACCTGTGGCATGCATGCCGGAAGTGGCATACAGAGCCATTTCTGCCAGTATGCAAGCCGTTGCACGGAACAGATCCACTGTGCATGTGTGCGTGCCCCCTGCCAGCCAGCTGATTGTCAAGTATAGCACATGCGCGGAGGAAGATGCACAGGGGGGTTGTGTGCACATGTGCAGAGGTGTGTGGCACGTGGGGTTGTGCATGCATGTGCAGAGGTGCATGGTGCATGTGCAGGGATGTCGCGCATGCATGCGCAGAGGGCCAGGGGGGATCCCATGTGCATTGCATTATGCATTGCATTAGGCACGCATGCATACTTTTGGCACGCGACGACAAAAAGGTTAGCCATCACGGATCTAGAAGTTTTCTAAATTTTACAGCTCGGATGTTTTAAGTTATTTTAAAGTTGTCCAATCAGTGGGAAAAATTGAATGATGATGGAAGATCTTGAGACAAGATCTGGAAGATTTGTCATAATGGATTATGTTATCAGCATAAAGCAGTCCTGCAATTGTTCTCTGATAGACAATTTGCACAATTTATTTGTGGGTGAACTAGCCTACAGCAAGTAGAGTGGTATGCCCTTCTCTTTGCCTCATGCCCTGCTTACTCACAGACCCATATTTTCTTGCTTTCTTGGTCTTCGTTTTCTCTTTTGGTCTTCCCCACCAGTCCTTCTGTCCTGCCTTAAGCAATCATAAGAAGTTGGCCAAATGTCAGTATGTGAATGTTATCTTATCATCTGAACACACATGGGTGTTATACCATGGTTAGAACATTACATACCGGTCCTATTAGGACTCATATCAGCAAAAGGGCATCTCTCTTCTTAACTTCCCAAAATGTTAACACAGATTTATAAAGCTATAACAATAAGCTCAGTGTTTTAAACAGGATAACACATTAAGTTCATGCAGTACTCCAAGTACATTATGCTCACATTCACTGGCTCGAGATGTTCAGATTCATTATGTTTATGCCACTGAACTTCTTAAAGAGTGCTTGTATAAGCTGTAGCTGCAATACATATTTTCATCTGAAAAATTGGGAGAAGCAAAAAAGAAAGGAAGGGAGGCCATGGGGGAGTGGAAAAAAGGAAAAACAATCAAAGCTTTAATTGCCAAATTGCTGACCTTCTGTTAGCAATTTGATTTTCAGAAGGCAGTGATAGCTCATAGTACAGCTAGAACAGCACATAGAGTGGAATAAAAAAATGATAAGAAACACTGATAATGTAGTGATAAAAGAAGTCGTAAGCACCTTGCCAGTGACATGGATTTAAAAAAGTAGAAAACATTCCAGGCAATACCAACAAATATGCTGGGCATTTTAAGGACTCTCAGGGGTCACTTTTCTTCTGCCAACTTTGACCGAATAAAGCTGAAGTGTGAAAGTAAAAGAAAACATCTGTTGAATACCTAGAGATGATGTCCCCAGTTGTGTAGGTCTTAATATTCAAAAGAAAACATGTTGGGGACTGGCTGGAGACAAGTGGAGCTGAAAATTCAGAAGACCAAAGTTTATCCCAATATTCTGACACATAACACATGTAAAGAAATTTAGACCAGTCAAGCAGACCCAAGAGGGCCTGGGCATGGATTGGAAGATTCAAGGATCCACAGGATCCAGAAAATAACACCTCCTCCATTTGACATTCCACCATAACCTTGATCCTTTAGAAAAATTGCCAATCCCAGTTCTTTGGAACTTGTCCATCTTCATTTTTGTCTTGCCAAACTGCAGTCAGGAAGAATGCTGCACTTCAGAGAACCATACGATGACTCTGGAAATTAGCTGTTGCTAGGAAATAGGCAATCAATAGAGATCTGTTTGCATATTAGAGAGGGGCCAATCTTACATTTATATGCATATATGTAGCAAGTCAATACATCATGCTTACTTACTGTGCAATAGTTACATGGGGCAAATATAAATGTATTTGATGAAATGATTTGGAAATTGAACCACTGTGCCTCTAAGAAAGGATTTGGAAAGGAAGCGTAAGAAATGCTCTTGGTGACATTATGGAAATGCTTTTTCTATTGTCTTCTTCTAGACAATAAAATAAATCTTTGACTACCCTGCAGATCTTTCATTGTACTGTGGTTTCCTACTCCACTTCAACCCTGCTAAGATTTGTCATCATTAGTCAAACTCGGTTGCAAACTGTCTTAAAAAAACCTAGCTTATTTCAGTGTGCAGATATTAAGGATTTTGAATGCATGTATGTTGTAATCCTATTTATTCTTACATTCTTCCTTTCACAGCCATGCACTTGTCTCTTATTTAGTCTATATGAATCCCATTTTATTGCTGTTTGATGGACGTATGGATGGAAAAGAAGAAAGAGCATAATTGGTTATTGCCCTGTATTTTGCACATAGACTATATTTGACTTATGTTGCTTTAGCTGCTTCTGAAATGCATAAATCAAGAAATAATGTGGGTTGGGAGGGTGTTGCATTAATTTTTTTTATTCAAGTGGTTAAGGCATTGATTATTGGTTTTTATGTTAAAACTTCTGCAGGCATATTTGACACCTCAAATATTCCATATGGATGAATTGTAATCACCTTAATGATGCAGTTATTATTTGGGAGTTATAACCCTGATTTTTATGGTTTGGGCTAGTTCTGGTATCAGGTCTTTAACTGAAGTTCCCAGTATTGTCCATATGATTTTAGAAAGAATTCTGCTTATTGGCTTTAGTATTTGGAATTTATCTAGCTTGATGGAAGAATTTATATTGTTGGATGTAATTATTATAGACAATGAAAGGGCAAATATATACCTGATTTGAAGTAGAACCTGCTGATTGGAGTTGTTCATCAACATTTTAAATATATAATTTCAATTGGAAAAGACTTCCGAGAAAATTGAGTACTTTTTTGTTTGTTTGTTTGTACTATGTATTTTTTACTTTTGCTTTTACTTTTCCACTAAGTTGTTATCCGTGTGTGTAAAATGCATTTTTGTGTTTCCTTATTCACATACAAAAGCATTTTATTTGACTTGGTGAATTTATTTTGTTTTCTCCTTTGGCCCTCAGCCAAAGGAAAGACATCCTGGGGAAGAAAACTCATCAGAGCATTAATAAAAAAAAAATGGCAGCATTACAGGCTTCTGTACATTCTTATGGACTCGCTCATAGTCCTATGCACATTGCTTTTATCCTTTCAAATATTACTACTAAAATATTATTTTAAGACTTGGTTGTATGGAAAATAAAATGGCGCAGAGACCACAACATTCCCTTTCAGTTCCATAAATACTTTGGAGAAAAGTCCGATTTGACTCACTCCCTGGTTCCAGTTGTTTCATGGGAAAATAATCACTCCTATCAATGATCTGCCATGGGAAAACCTCAAAAGATGTAACCTGATTTTGCTTTTCCTCAGAGCAGGATGAAATCTGCAGAACCAATTTCCTATCCCGATTGCAACATTTTACATAAACTTCCAGCTCTTCCACCCACACCACTTTTGGTGCAGCTTTACAATATGTTGGAGTTGGGACAATAGATTGGGATTAGAATTGAGTGTACAGTTTTAAATCAAAGTAGGACAGATTTGACTTGTTCATCCTTAGGAGAAAGAAAATGTATCTCAAATTATCCCAATTCGCCCTAGCTCCAGGTTCTTTTCCTTGTCATAAGTCTGTGGGAAGACCCCCCCACCCCGAAGTATGAAATGTTTTGGGAAATATTAAAATGGCAGAATAATATTTTCCCCAAAGGAAAAAATGGGAAAATATATTTTAAATACAATACAGAAAGATTGAATCTTTCTTAATACCACCCCCAGCAGATATTTTGTGCCCATTAAGAAAGATTGGGCTGGCCTATCTACAAAACAAAGACCTTCAGCTTCAGGATGATGGGATTAAGAAGAACAGGATATGATACTTCAGGACATAATAGGATTAACCCCCTACCATTTAGCAGAAGACACAGCTCACTACATTGCACAATCTCCTAAGGGCATTTCAGACATTGCACAACCCGCCTAGCAGACCTCTGAAACTTATAAAAATCCATGTACTCGTCAACTTCATTTTGTCAGATGCCCAGAATCGCACGTGGTTCTGCTTCATCATTAAACCATCTTTCCAATCAGCCTCCATGTTCCCAGTGTCTTTCTCCCAGCTTGGAACTGAACCAGATGGATTTTTTTCTTCCAAGTCAATGAAATATATTGTGGAAAAGATCATCCAGTATTTTAAAGAAGACTGTTTTGATTGACTAGGTGATCTTGTAACACCTGTTCATCTAGTTAGCTCTCTGTGGATGATTATTAATATCTGAAACATTTGAGAATGTCTTTTAAATCTTCCAGAGTATACATTCTTGCCAAGTGGGTTGCTTTATCAGTCTTTATAGTTCCACATTACAGGCTCTGGCATGTTCAAGAATCACAGAGATGTACCCGTGACTTCTTGATTGCTAGTCATGCTGATATCAGCTTCTTTCCCAAACTCACATGATTTTGTTTTTTTAAAAAAAGCCTCCCTCCCCAATGTTCACAAGTCTGTTAGATATTTGATGCCATACTTTGCACTCTTGGCCAGCGTAAACTAAAGGCATATTGTGCAATCTCTTAAAATATATATTAAAACAGAAGAAAATATAATCTGACCATTGACCCTGTTGAAGTATTAGCATGCTGTAGAGCAGGGGTGTCAAACTCAAGGCCTGGGAGCTGGATCCGGCCCATGGGGTGCTTAGATGTGGCCAGTGGGACTACCCTGGAAACAGTGAAGGACCAGCCCGCAGTGCCTTTGGCAGCAAAAACAGAGCTCAGGAGGGCTGCACGTGGCCCTCCTGAGCTCTGTTTTCAGTTGTGTTGGCTTCTTGCAACCCTCTGCCAGCAAAAATGGATCTCAGGAGGGCTGTGTGTGGTGAACTTCATTTTCGCTGACAGAGTGCTCCATTTTTGCTGACAAAGCGCTCAGGCCACCCGACATGAGTGACGTGGAGCTGGCTATGCCTACCCTGGCCACTCTCACCCCAGCCCCCCGAGGTCAAACACAACCGTGAAGCAGCCCTCAGTGAAATCAAATTTGACACCATTGCTGTAGAGTGAACTGAGAAGTCATTCATTCACAAAATAATTTCACTAAATATTATGAGAGCACATGGCTGCAGCTATTTGTGCACCTTAGGGTACACACAATGGCCTGGTGGCCAGGGATGATATGAGGTGGCAGTTTAGTGGATGCCAGATTGGAGAAGGAGAATCTAGACTCTGGAATCATAGACTGTCCAGGGAGGAGTCCTAAAGGTTAACATTCTGGTCAAAAAGACTGATGTCCTGCTTTGACTTGAAGACATCCAAATAATGCTGACTATGTCATTTGTTCCATTGGACACATATTCTAAGGAGGAAATTTCCTTAATATTCAACCATATCTACTCTCCTATAAGGTAAGCCCATTGACCCTAATGTTATTGTCATTGGCAACAGAGGAGATCCTTCAGCATTTAAAAGACTACTGCCATGGATTCAGTCTGAAAAAGGAATACAACACTGAGGGGAAGAACCATATTTATTGCAACGGTAATTGGATGACTGCTGTACAAGAAAGAGGGACTCCAAACAATAGAACAATAAAGGTTTTTATAGAATTTGAGGGCTATAAGGCAGGAAATTCTAGAGATATGGTTTGCTGGACAGTTTGTAGAAGCTAAGCAAGTCTGAAGTTCTATTTTAAGATGAAATGGGCCTTTCAGGAGGGCAGCGGAGCTGTGAAAGTCCATTGTTAAAGGAAATGGAATGTTGATATCATCAAATAATAGAGGATAAAAGTTTGGGATTTCTCTAAGTTTCAATCTTGTTATAAGACTGTCTTTGGACTATACTTCTATTCTTTGGTTTAGATAGGATTGCAAGGGGAGGGGTTGTTGAGGCAGGGAGGATAAATTTGGGTCTGATGGCATTAAGCAAAGGGAAGAACTAGATTTCGACCCTGGTCACAGCTAAAATTTGGGAGGTGCAACCTCCTTTTTTTTTTTGGCTAGGTTTATTTTTTCTATTCCACTATCCTATCTCTACAGTTCTTCTGCAAGTTAAACATGTCCAACTTCTTTTGTCTTAATAATGTATATTTCAAATTATCACAAGGAACTATCTCATATACTGTAACTGTGGCCTTTAAAGATAGGACAAGTATGGAGATGGCAGTGAATAATATTAATTGGTGGAAAGGATAGGAATTAAATAAGTTTAAACGAAATACATTTAGCCAAGAGTCAATCAGCTTTCCAGACTCCCTGCTCTTCTTATTTTAGATCAATAGATTTAGTTAGAATTAAGACTTTACATTTAGGTTATTTTATTTTATTTTTTAAGGAGAAAGCTGGCATGTTGCATAGCAAATTACATGCTTCTAGCACCATCTCTATTTGCAAGAATGCCTCTGGGTTCCACTTAAATTGCATAGGCATTTTTCAAGCAATCAAAATGATGGGGGACTGCAATGCAGTGCTTTGCAGTGGGCTCCTCTGATTAAGAAAGGACAAAAGGAAGCTGCAATTGTACGCAGAGAAACAACCTCCTCAACTTGCTTTTGGGGAAATCCAGCATGACAACTGCAGTGTGCTATATATATACTATATATAGGTAATCTATATATACTATATACTGGTAATCCTCGACTTACAACAGTTCATTCAGTGACCATTCAAAGTTACAATGTCATTGAGAAAAGTGACTTATGACCGTTTTTCACACTTATGACCTTTACAGCATCCCTATATTGCCATGATCAACATTTAGGTGCTTGACAACTGTTTCATGTTTATGATGGCTGCAGTGTCCGGGGATCATGTGAGCCCCTTTTGCTACCTTCTGACAAAGTCAATGGGGGGAATCAGTTTTACTTAACAACCGTATTACTGATTTACCAACTGCAGTGATTCACTTAACAGCTGTGGCGAGAAAAGTCATAAAATGGGGCAAAACTCNCTTAACAAATGTTTTGCTTAGCAACAGAAAGTTTGGTCTCACTTGTGGTTGTACGTTGAGGGTTACCTGTAGTGCTAGATTAGGGTATGCTTGACAAAGGCTTAGATATTGTAGTTACTGCAAAATCCTAAAGCCTGAAAGAACACCTTTTGTTGCCAGTTGCTTACCAGACACAGTTTAAGGTGTATTGATCTTTCGAGTTCTAAGCAGTTCAGGGTCTAATTCTCTAAGGATTTGCCTGTCTCATTATCTGAAGGAAAGATCCTTTTGCAAGTTGTTCCCACTAAAGAGGCCTGTCTTTCAGGCAAAGGGGAGTGAGCCTTTCTCTGGGTTGCCCCCCAGGTTCTGAAGCTGGCTCTCTCAGGAGATCTTTCAGCATTTGTAACATCTGTAAAAGCACATTTCTTTCACCAGTCTTTAATTGATAAATGATTTTCCACTTCTTTTACTGTTAATTTTAGTCAGTATTTAATCATTTTTATGTTCTTTTTTATATAATAGAGGAATGGATGGATCATTAAATATCCTGAATATTTAAAACAGGATATGTAAGGATGAATGTTTTGAGGCTGGTCATGGTGGTAATTAAGAAGCTAGTCTCCACCTCTCCCATTCACAGCAAGTTTGTGAAAGTTCTCACAATATACTCTCAATGTTTTTAGATGTCTCCATTGGTCCCATACATGTGCTGCTAATGAATGAATGTTTACCTGTGTGTTTGTGTGTGTTTGTGGATGCACACACACAAACACACATACACACACTTGTGCATGTGCATTAAAGAGGGTGGTAGCTTTATGTCTTTCATAATTTCTGAGCAGACCCTCAGCTTTATCTCCAAACTACTATTGCGAGCTACTGATCTTCTGGCTTCATTCCATACAACTACAGACTTACTCACACGGGCACACCCATTGGCAACCCAATATAGTAGGCCAATGGGGTGGCAGGGGGGCATACAATGATTTGAAACAAATGATATGCCACCGGTTATTTTCCAGAAATGCAGTGGGAGGCCTGTGTGTATGTGTGTGTGTGTGTGTGTGTGTGTGTGTGTGTTCAGTAATTCTTGCTTGACAAGACCGAAAGAAGGGGAGGAGGAAGAAACCTGTATTAGGTGAAACAGGTTGAGCATGACCTGACAGAGCTACGGGCCAAAGCCACACCTAACTGTGGTGAAACCATGTATATAGAGAGGGCATTACTAAAAAAACATACACAGGGAGCAGCTCAGCACACTGTTCCTTCAGAATTTCCAAGACCTGCCCCACACTTAAGACTAACAACCTGTCATCTGGTTGAATTATTCCCAGGAATATGCAACATTCAGGATGGAGTGTCTTGTAGAGATTATTTCCATCTCAATTTAGTATAAAACAACTATTCTTGCTTAGATGTGATGTTTTTCTTCATCTCCCAAAACAATACATCCTATGCCAACCATGTAGGACACTTGCCTACGGATGATGCTGTCAAGCACAACCATCTTCTCCATTCCAACTGGCCTGGTAACTTTGCCATTAAAATGTTCTCTCCCCAACTCATTTCAGTATAATATGGTGGCAAAGTTATTCTGGCTTAGGCTGCAAGAGAAACTTGATGCCCAATCTGAGTCTCTTTACCCTGGAATATCAGATCCCTAGGCATCACTAAATCTGTCAGCTGGAAATCCCACTATTTGGTGCTCATATATTAGAGAACAACAATATGTATTTCTATGTCTGTGTTAGGTATTGGGGAAATTCTAATGAGCAGAAATCTTGTAGCACACAAATATAGTGCGTGCTTGGTGAATCAGAGAGAGAAGCGTCTCTTGATTAAAAACAATTTGCAGAGAAATTGGCTTCTGAATTTTTTTCCAGAAAAAAATAAAAGGTAAAAAAATCCAGAGGCACAATAGTACTGATATAGCAGTACTATTTTTGTTGGTATTTCAAAGCCAATCTAAGCACTTAACGAGACTTTGGAGAGGCAGGTGGCTGTTTAGCATAGCGTATGAGACTTGTATTTCTTTGATAGGGCAACCAATTTCCCTATCAAAGGGAAAGATGTATGAAGCAATCACACAGATGCTGCTGCCTACAAGTCATCTGGATTTCTGGAGGTTGGAATCAGTTGACCTGTAGATGCAATCATGTATGAAAACTTTTTGTAGTTTTGTCAATGAAGAGCTGTTAGAATACTGGCCGTTTTACTGGTCATTTTACTGCCTTGTTTTAGCAACTGTTCAGAGTTATGATGGTGCTGAAAAATTAACATTCTGATCAGTTCTTGCACTCATGACCACTGCAATGTTCATGTGGTCACACGATTGAATATTCATGCGGTCACAATTGAAATTGGACAGTTTACAACTTTATGATCATCGCAAATGCCAGTCATGTGGCAACTCCATTATTAAGCAACATGGGCATATGATTGCCACTTGTGAGTTTCGCATCTGGCTTCTGACAAGCAGAAAAGCCGGCAGTAAAAATTTCAAATCATGATGACATGACTATGTCATTAAGTGAGGGCTACCTGTAGGCATTTAAGAAGAAATATAAAACAAGGTCTGAATCTTCAGCCGGATCCCAGCACATGTTCAGGATAGCAACTGCTGGCTGTTTCTCCTCCACGTAAGTGATGCTGGGTGGGAGGAAAAAGTACAACAGGAAATCTACCAGCTGATATTCTGAAACTACCGTGGGTTAAATTGTGTGAGGGCAGGCAACACTTTGCTGAGAAACTTTTCTCATGACTCAAACAGGAAAAAACAGGCCATGAAAAAGAGTTCTAGATCTAAAAAAAAAAAATCAAAGGAGAAACACTCATGTTATCAAGTGCACTATTTATTAGGCTTCCATTATGCATTTTATTTAATTTCATTTTAAAAGGGTATTCATGATCTGCAGAATATATAAAAATGGTAAGAAGAGGAATGTAGAAAAAGGAGGAGAAATAGAAGGGCAATGAGCATGGTCACTATAGTTTTGACTCACTACTTTGCTACATGTAGGGATTGGGTTGATGTAATGATTTGATTGTATTAAAGGCTTGAATTACCTAATCTTCCTCTTAGGAAATAGGCACTTTTGAGAAGAATATTACCATCTGATGGACCATTTGACAATTGAATCTCTATATGCATCTTTTTCCTAGAATGAACTGGAGAAGACTATAGCAGTTTCAGTTTCACAGACCTTTTGTACACATACACTGTGCAGTCACTCAGAGACTCATAGAGGATGCAACACAATGTCGACTCTAAAAGGCTGCTATGCTATTTACAAAGAGCTCTTGCTACTCATCAACACCTTCTCTCCAATGGCATTCCGGAACTGGTTGTCTTTGTCCTGGAACAAACCCACAACCATCACTGTCACTGAACCTTGATGTACAGCAGGAGCCCTATTGTGAATAATCTGCCTGTAGTTAGCATCCATTTTGCTACAGTATAGGCCAGCTAGATCTATACTCAGCAGGGACATGGTTGTCACAGTATGAAGAGACACTAATATTTTCCTAATGGGAATACAACTTAATCATTGCTGATACACTCAGCCCTCACCAATATTTTATTAGTGTATGTTGCAAGGAGGGGAAAGCAAAACCTCCAAATCCTGAAGTTTTGAGGTTGTGACATATTGGAAGACAACGATTGGGTGAGCTAATCTGCTCCTCTAATCTCACACCAGAAACTGGGAAACCTGTATCACCTCAAAAAACAAAACAAGAAAGGAAAAGAAAGGAAAGTCAGGTAAGTTTTATTACAAGGAAAGCCAAGGGAATTGGAAAGCAAACATTAACACATTCAGAGACTTAGAGATTTTAATATTAAAAATAAATCTTCCAGGGGCATTCCATCACTTCAAATAGAAGATTATTATTTAATGAGAAGGTGGAATAAAAGGAGTTAGCTTTTATTTGGGAGATATACTGACTATCAAAGTCTGCTCAAGGCAATAATTCAGGCTTGTCCTGTGTGGGTGTGGGAGGCATAGCATCGAGCCAAGGCAGACAGTTCCTCTTTCCCATGCACCTGTCAGGGGAAGAGAGACGCCACTGGTGCTGAGTTAAATGTGTGTTGGCACTTAGCACATGTCTCAAGCAGCCAAAAAGTCAGAGGAGTGCTTTGTCAGTGAATAGCACTGGAGTTATTCCATTCATTCTGCCGATTCAGGAATTTATAGGAGACAGTCCCTGAGTGAGAAAGATCAATATCTGAATGACAGAAGAAACAGCATTTTATATATGAGAGGAGGTGATGGAAGGAAGAAAGAACTTAGCAGAACTGAAAATCTGGGGCTCCCCGGATGTTGTTGGACTACAAAAGTCCATCAGGCTTCAGTCATCATTATGACTGGTGATGATGAGAGTTAAGATCAAGGAGTCTATGGATGCCCTCCTTCCTTCTGCCCTACAGATTGGAAGCACTGAGGCTGCCATTTCTATGAGAAGTTGAATTCTCTGTACAAATCAGATTATATTTAATGGGAAAAATACAAAACAGTAGGAAAATCCCCTTTCACACCTTAAAAATTGGTTTAATTAAAACTGAATTGAAAGTAAATTAACAGATGGAATGCATTTTAATATGATCGCTCCTCTCTATTTCATAGTGTTCCCCTTTATAGTAGAAAAAACTGTAAAATTTCGAGTGGGCCCCGATAAAAGCTCAGAGTAAACCAGATCTATGATGGCTCAGAAATCCAGTTAAAATTATTCCAAAACTCTTGTCTCATCTGAAACAATGCCAATAGTTTGTTTTGATTTTTTTGTAGTTGATTATTTTGAACATGTTTATACAAATAAAAAGTTAAGAAGAAATCCTTAACTTGTAATGACACCAGCAGAATATTGGCAATTAACAGGAACAGTGAAATATTGAAACTGTAAAGAACTGCCATTTAGAAATAAATCAAAAGCAAGCAATTTAGAAACCTAAGAATGTCCCAAACATTACCTGTGGTCATTTGGATCCCCTTGAGAAAGGATTTCAAGTGCCACCAATCATTTTATTATGAGATGGTCTCAGGAGTTTTTGGGCATGATCTATTTATATTGCTAGCCTATTTTACTGTCACTACAGAAAAGAACAGCTATGAATGAAATTGTTCACAACATGTCACCTTCTCTGCTCTTTTACAACTCTAAAGATTATGGCTTTTCCATCACTTTCCATTGCTTTCTCCAGATCTTCACTGCTCTTGCCTCCAAGGGTGCATATAATGCTTGTTTCATGCTTGATGCACACTTCTTCTTCCAACTTTCCCAAATGAGCTGTCAGACCGGCTACAACCTAAACCTCTAAATAGAAACAGTCCTTGGCTCCATTTTGTTGAGAAAGGTATTGCAGTAGTGCATAGCCAGAACTGAGAATTGTGTGCCAAAATCCCTAAGTTCTACTTCCTCCCTCCCCCAACTGTCCCTTGCTGCCCACCTCACTGTAATCAATCAAATCCATGCAATATATTTTCATAACAGTCAATCCAAGCGCAGCTTGGTATTCGGGTCCCTCCTTCTTCCAGCTGGGTGACTTTGGGGCAGCTTCTCGAGGAGATACATTCTCGATTTTTGATTTCCCAAGGAACCCCCTCCTCATCCCCTCTCCCCCACAGTTCATGGCAGTCTGTCACTGCATAACTTTGCACAACTTTGACACCCTTCTTGCCCTCCTGGTCTGACCACTGAAGACAGGATGCGGGAGGACCCTCTTCAGGGCAGGGC
>AZIM01000406.1:217314-229167 GCA_000516915.1 Ophiophagus hannah | reverse complement strand
ATTGATATCTGGAGGACTATCAATACTTGGCACTTGATCACATCAGTTAGAATACTTTTTCTTTGAATAATATGCCATTATTAAGGGCAAAATCACGACCCTTTCATCATTAGCCCTTCTTATCTTCTTCTACATGAACAGGCAGCAGTCTTTAGTGGTGTGATTGCTCAGAACAAAGAGCTTTTTGGCAAAGATGAGATTTAAACTCAGGCTTTCAGTCCCAAATTTATTCTTGCCCACAGGAGAAATGGATTTTGCTAAGAATTAGTCCTGTGGGAGGTAGCCATGGAGGGTGACGTTTNCACTCAACATGGAAAAGAAAGTGTCTGTCTTTCTGTTGACTTTAAGCAGTGGAGATAACATGAAACATCAGATTTATTCCTGGGAGCAGAGAATTATTTCACTTCCTTGAAATATGATCAGAAAAAAGAACTCTTTCAAATTTGTGTAGATGGTGTATGTGTGTGTGTGTTTCCTTTTTCCAGAACTGAGTTTTCATGAGGATTGATCTCAGAGAAATTAGGATTTCACTGCAAACGATGTAAGGATAGTGACTAACTGGATTTCCAGCCTACGGACCAGTTTGAAGAAATCAAACCAAATAAGGAAAGTCATTAAAAATGTGTAATGTTTAATTCACTACAGAACCGTGTTACTCATACTGTTAAACTTTTTAGCAAGAACAGAAGGATCTTTTTATCATTATGAAATGAGTCACTTTGCCAGTCAGCCTTTTTTGGTAGCTGAGTCCTGGTTTTATTTTGGGAGATTTATTTCGTTTCATTTTCTTTTTTAACAATCTGTGAATGTTCTGAATCTTTATGCTTATGTAAATGCAGAAAATAGCTATTGATGAATTGTTGTGCTTTAATTGGAGTGGCTTCAGAAGAGTTTAAAAAAAAATCTGGACCTTTCTTTCAAAGGAAATCTGTTGAATTTGTTATATATTGCTGGTAAGTTTTATAGAACTAGTTTATTCTTTCTATTGTAAAGTGATTATTTGGTTGATATTCCATTATAATACTGAGAGTTGCTTGTCCTTTTAATGCATTTATTTTGTACTTTTTATGTTCTAATTTAACTGGCATTTGTTTATTACTATTTTCTAAGCACAATACTAAATTTATTTATTTTTTGTTTATAATATAAATTTATAAGTCTGCTGAACTTACGGCAGCTGTGGACAGTGTACAAATTAAAAATAACACCAAAATATTATATCAGTACAGAAAATGAAAGTTGGCCAGAACCACAGGAAGCAAACTTGCCACAAGTATAATAAACTTAATTCCATTATGATGAGCACATTCCTGTCTAAATGGAGAAGAAGGCAGTGTTCAAGATTTCTTCAAAGGGTAGCAGACTTGGGGCTATTAGAATATCTGGAGGGATACTTTTTCAGAGTTTAGGGATTGTGATGGAAAAACATCCCTTCTAGTTCCCATCAGTTAATGGAAGAGACTCAAAGAAGGCCCGCTTTATTGGGTCTTATGGGACAAGCAGAAACAATGGGAGAAATACACATTAGTATTTTAATTGTTATTTTGTCAATGGAAAATTGCAATCTTTGCGGGTTCCAATGGTAACAAAAGGGTTGCTTCGGAATCTTTGAGATCGATACATGACAGGATACCCTCATCAAAAGAATAATCATTTAGAATAAGTTGCACTGTATATACTTCTTGAATGGGATTCCTATGGCTTTCCAGATGCTGCAGAAATGTAATTTCTACCCTGAACTACAATATTATTACCTCTCCTGGCAGGAGCATCTGGCAGCTGTATTTCAACAACATCTGGAAGGCCGTAAGTTCCCACTTCTGTTGTAAATTCTCCAAACATATTTTACTAGTTTTCTATAGCCAAAGAAGAGTTGAGAAATTGCCTTTGGCCTTCTGTGAAAGAGAAATGCCAAAAGCTAAAACAATGTAGAAAAGCATCTTCTAGCATGCAATTACTGCTTCTTCATTTGCAAGTGATGTGGCATTCTGTATTCCTCAGATGCCTATAGTGTATGTATTATTTCTTTATGTATGTATCTGTTTGTGAGTATGGTTTATTAATACCTGATGCATTAGCACTTCTTCTGATTAAGGATCAAGTTACATGGTATCAAAAACAAGGCCTTTTAAGAATGTCACAGGAGGGTTATATAAATGTGGGTGTATATTGCAGAAAACCTTTAGATGAACCAGAAACTGGAAAGGATAGAAGCATTATAAACAACAGTTTTTTTCCCCAAATGATAGCTCTTTATACATGTTAAATTGACAGAATAGAAATTTTGGCTGCATATATAAGGAATAGCCATCAGCTTGAGATCTCTCAATGATACAAATATCTGCAAAGAAATCATAAGAGTCCCAAAACCAAGCAATTCTATTAAGCAACTCAGACAGTAAGATTTGTATGCCTGATCAATTCATCTTTAATCTGCATATCAAGCAAATTCAATGTCAGAATGTTATTTAACAAGTAGACGTGGGACATGTATTGCCTGCATTTATCTGTCCATCCTGCTGTGATGATACCATTTCTTCTACAATATTTCTATCCAGCACCCTATTGTGAGTCAGAAATTGGACAGATCGCATGGCAGAAATTTTTTACCAGGTAGTTTTCAAAACAGGTTAACCATCATTGTATGTAAAAATACAAAGTCTCTATTAGTGTGTCTGATAGGGGGAGATAAAACAGTGGCTCTTTTGACCCCAGAAATAGATATCTTTTTAACAAGGACTGTGAAAATGATATAACTAATGAAATTTTGTAGCATAATGTAACTGATGAAAATCACATCATTTGTTTCATTGCTTGTTGCTGTAATGATGCACCTGTTATCACTGTGGCTGTTATTCTGCACCTCTCTTGTCATAGTTAACTTTTTTTTGCTCCAGTTTAAGAAGTCCAACATCAACCCATTGCACCAAATATTATAGGAAGGAACAAATCTGGAGCCAACCCAGGAATTGTACAAAGAAGCTATTCAGAGAGGTCCTACGAATGAAGTCATCCTCAAATGGATCTTCCTCTCATAGGCTCAGTCAAATAGATGTTTTGCTGACAAAGGCAATGGACAAGAGGATTCACCCTCCCTATTCTCCTTAGAGAGGTACTCCAAGAATTATGGGATAGTACCTTCAAACCAGCTGAGACAGAAGTTTGATATAGAGACCCCCTGCTTTGTTCTTCTCACTCCTCCAAAAGAAGAAATCAGCAGGAAGACCCCAACAGAAACTTCAGAAGTTTGCCATGACATCTTCCTTCTCAGATTCTTCTGGCTAAAATGATAACTTCATTTGACTTTCTCAATGTTAGCATCAACTTTGCTTTGCTGTGATGATGTGCTCTGGGAAGCTGAAGAATTTGTTTCTTCACTTGACTGTGACTGATCATTAGTGGGATTCATTAAAACAGCTAAGAGAAGTTTGTTGGCTCTACAGTTTAAGTCTAATTTCTTCATAAGACTTAAAGAACTTGTTGATTGTGAGAAAAGGACAAAGGTAGGATGCCAGCAGCCAAATTATTTCTAATTTTCTAATTTGTTACTAGTGTAAACAGCAGCAAGAGGCCTTTTCAATTATTCAGCTAAAATATCAGCGGCAGCATACAACTGGTTTAACTGGGAGCCTTTGAAATTCAAGTGAAATCTAAAGTTCAAGCAAGAGCTGGTGAAGGGGAAAAAATAAGTTAGCCCAAGAGTTTTCAACTGCCTTCCTAGCTACCTCATAACTAAGAAGATTAATTATGGATAGGAAATTTCTCAGAAATTTCTTACTTGTTATTGATCCTTTCCAATGCATAGCGGTAGGTCAGGGAGGGGCCTTTTATAAAAAAGTTGCCAACTGGCCAAGGAATGCCAACTGCAGATAACAGCAAGTGATGCTGTCTCCTTTGCTAAAATCTATTGCTAAAGCTGCTGCTAAGGAGAAACAAGGAATTTGAAAATTAAAGCACATTGACATTTTTGACCAAGTTGGCCAGTGTTTCATTGGATGCCTTTGATGATTCCTAGAAAGCACACAGAATCTGTCCCACACATAGGAGTTCCTGAGATCACCAATAAATGAGGCTAAAAACTCTGAGGAATTAAGCATGGGAAAAGATATTTGAAGAAACTTCTATATGCTTCTTTTTTCTTTTTTTCTTAAGCAGAAAAGGCAACTATTTTCTGGAACCCTAAATTATAATTTGTTTTATCGTGAGGTGAAAGAATAGAAAAATATAGCAGTACTTTCAAAGTTAATTAGCTGTGTTGACAATCACATGAGATCTTCAAACTATGATCACTATGGTTTTTCTGATGACTAATAAGCATTCAAAAAATTGACATCTTTTGAGAAAATGAAGTCTTGAAAGATCTCATGAGAGAACCTTGGAGATATATAAATATTGTATGAGATCTCATGAGATTTGGGCTAATCACAACCTAAGACTTAATTTAGTATGATTTCTTTTCAGCTAAGTATGATGTGGAAACCTCATCATTATACACTATACAGCATTAGGGATAAACAGGACTATTATGATATGTTCAATAAAACAAGGTTTTTAAAAGTTTAGCTTTGTACTGTATGTGAACTCAGCTCTGATGAAAAATTAAAGGCATTGATTTTAATACAATCTTAGAATTCAATAAATAAATATATTTGTTTTATCAAATGTAGGAATCCACTGATTTATTATAATTAACCTTTATTATTATCACAAACATAAGATAGTGTAAACTTTTTTTCTAAATTATTAGTGTAATAATACATGGAGTTGACAAGAACATTCAATATTTGTGGAATGTAGGTGGTGTCTACTAATGAATAATGAGTAAAACCATGCCTTGTTGACATAGTTATTATATGGTACAGCATGCCAATTTTTTTAAAGATCATAATGTATATGAGCAGTATCCAGATTTTGCTAAACCAACTTCCAACAGCCCCAGTCTACACAATCAGTAATGAAGGGATGGAGAAAATGATTGCCCATATAGCAGAACTCAGGTTGTTCATACCTGGGAATTAATTATGATAAAATTGTGTAGACGGTATAAACCTAGATAGAATGATCCTCTGACTGAACACAGGACATTTAAAAAAACCAGGCAGGATCAGTATCAGAAAACTGTACCATTTATTTTATTTCCCACAATTCTCAACCAATGCGAATGGGCAGTCTGGAGAGAAGACACAAATGCACAGCTCTCATTTATTCATATTGCACTGCAGCTGAATTTGAAAATCTTACTTCATACACTTATACCCAATCACAGGCTGTGATAGAGCTCCAGAACTCAGAATATATATGCCATTGTTTCTCATCATGTTAAGCAATTAAAAACAATCTGATGAATTAAAATAGCATATGGCTGCAATGTTGTGCTCACTTATTTGGAAGTAAATCTTATTGAGGACAACGGGATATATTTCAAAAAATGCATGCACTGAATTGAGTTTATTTGTCCTTCTGTTTCAAAATAGGTTGCACAAAAGGTCTTCCTGAGATCATTCTACACCCCCACACACACACACACAGACATCCCACCCCAGTATTTAAAAGATGTTTTCTATCACTTCTGATATAAGGTTTACTGCATCATAACCAAATATCTTACAGGTCATTGATATGGTCTCTTTTCAGGTGATGAATTCCCAAGTTCTTTAGGAATTGTTATTCTCCTTGAAATAATGATTCATTTTGAATCTTTTAATAACACAGGATCACAGCTTATAGTCACATCACATGTGATAAGTTCAAGGCTTTCCACCATGCAGTCCTGCAGTCATCCTGAAAAGAAAAAAAAAACCCTCATGGGTTTTTATACAAAATTTGGTTTGCATGTATGTGTTCCTCTAGTATTTTTCCTGAAATTGTTTTTAAAATACTTATTCAAAGCTAGTCCACATATGTAATTTTTTCCCATTTTGATTACAGAATCAAAGGATGGTTTAGATTAGAAGATGATGTGCCCCTGGATCATCAATGAAATAACATTGATATGATCACTTAAAAAATATATCACAGACCTGTTCATTGGTACAGAGCATGTAGGAGGTGTTTATGTGAGGAAATGCTACTGACTTCACAGATTCATCTCTGAATTCATCATTGAATGGTCTTGTAACCCCAATTCTCAAAGGTCCAAATATGTTTCTTCCAAACGTATTCAGATTTATATTTTTAGAATTCTTCTCATGGTGGAAAACTCTTGTGTGAACACTCGTAGCCTCTGCTGTGGTAGTGTCACATGTTACTTTTTTGTTTGACTAGAGTTCAAACGTACAGTAATCTGGTAAGAAATCAAGTTATTACAACAGCATCTATTCTTGGTTTGTCATACTTGATGGGCTTGCTCCAGAATTCCAGAATCAAAGGAATTGAGAAAGGTTTCCAAGTATATCCTACACTCAAACATGTTTGTTTTAGGTGGGTAACACATCACAATTAGTATATCTTATAGTGTATCTCCACTCAAGATTCAGGCTAGATGCTTCCTTGAATTGAATTGAATTGAATTGAACTGAATTGAATTAATTGAACTGAACTGAATTGAATTTTATGTGATTCAACACAAGGAATTTATCTCCAGCACAGGAGCACTCAGTATACATGCAAAGCAACAGAATAATCATAATCATACCAATAAAAGTAGAGATAGGACTAAAGAAGATAATAAAAAGGATAAATAATAATACTACAACCATATTACATGGGTAAATATACAAAGACATTAGACAGCATTGTAAAAATTATGTGTTTAGCAGAGTGATGGCATGGAGAAAACTGTCCCTATATCTAGTTGTTTTGGCAAGCAGTGCCCTATAGAGCCATCCCAGGGGGAAGAGTTGAAACNGTCTGCAGATATCTTCTCAGCCTCCTCTGATCCACACAATATACAAGCCTATGGAAGGCAGGCTGATTGCAATTGTTTTTTCTCCAGTCCTAACTATCCATTGGAGTCTGTACTTGTTCTGTTGGTTGCAGTACCAAACCAGACAGTTTTAGAGTTACAAATGACAGACTCAATAATTCCTCTGTAAAAATGTATCAACAGCTTCAGGGGCAGTCTGACCTTCTTGAGTTGATGCAGGAAGAACATTCTTTGTTGTGCCGTTTTAATGATGATTCTAATATTAAATATCCATCTTAAGTCCTAGGAGGTTATAAAATACCAAAAACGTGAAGGAGTGAACTGCTATACTGTGCTGCCAATGATAGTAACAGGTGGTAAAATAGAAAGGCTCCTCCTAAACTCCAGTCTCATCTCTACAGTTTTAAGCATGTTCAGCTCCAAATTGTTGTGGCTGCACCACAGGGCCAGGTTCAACCTCCCAACTATCTGCAGACTCATCACCATATCGAATGAGGCCAATGATCATTGTATCATCTGAAAACTTCAATACTTTAACAGAGGATTATCTTGATGTGCAGTCATTGGTATATAGAGAGAAGAGCAATGGAGAGAGAGAGCGCACAGCCCTGAGGGACACCTGTGCTAATTGCCTGGATACTAGATGTAATCACCCCTAGCTTCATCCTTGATATACAGGGTGGAGGTTGTGGCTAGGAGGGCCTTTACACAGCTTTGTCTTGTATGCCAGTTGCACCCCTTCCTGGACCATGAGACTCTAGTCACTGTCATTTATACTCTGGTTACCAACAGAATGGATTGCTGTAACATGCCCTACACTGGGCTGCCCTTAAAGACCATTTTGGAAGCTTTAGCCGGTGGACAATGTGGCTGCAGGGACAGTTATGTTTGCCCTCAAAGGATATACATTATATCTTTGTTGCACAAGCTGCATTGGTTGTCATTTTCTTTTGGGCACAATTTAAGTTGCTGATCTTGACCTTTAAAATCTTATATGGCATGGCTAGAAGACACCCATCCCAATCTCCTGACATATCCCCAACTGGACATTTTTATTTTACATATTACTTTGACTGAGGGTTGGCACAGTAAAATTATTTTTTCACTGATTTCAATTGGAGGGAAGACTTACTTGGGCAGCCCTTCTGCAATGAAAGGATAGGACAAATGCTTGTCCTCTCTCCCTTCCACTAGTCCTGAGAAGAGCAGATGAATTCTTCCCAAAGAAGAAATTATCATCTGTATATGTGCAGATTCTCTTTTTAGGCACTTTTGAAGGGAAGTTTGGCTTTGATCAGAAGAAGCAACTCCTCAAAGAACTGAAGAGCCCAACTTTCCATTCAGCTATTCAATCAGCTTCAGACCATAATGGTTTCCAGTTTGAGAATGCTCGCAACGTTACGGTAGAAAATATATTTTTTCTTCTTGTACTGGGTTTCCACCAAGACATATTTCTCTCTCTTCCAATGAATGTAATCAATTCATTAGGGGAAAAATTAAATGTGTGAGTATATCCTGCATATCAAGACAAAATTCAAATTTGATCTTAGCCTAATATTTTAGCCTTTGGTTCTTTTCATCCAAGAAGCTGATATTAACCATGACAATAGTTAAATCCACAAACAGAAGGAACTTATAAAATACTGTCAGGAGGATAGTCCCCTCCCTTCCAACAAGAACAAATGATTTGTCATCTTCCATTTGAAAATACAGGATGGTAAACTTGGTCTGGCAATTTTTTTTCTGCAGTTATTTACAAGACAACATAAGCTAGTCTACCTAGATCCTACAAACAGATTTGCCATCTGTTTAAAATGGAGAGAATGAGGCAAAGAAGAAAAATGAGCTCCATCTGTCTAAGAATGCTGCAGGGTGGTCATGCTAGAACATTTGGCACAAGATATGTTTAGAATTAAGTGCTCAGAGTCTATATTTCTGAAATCTGTTTGCAATCCTGTTCTACTCCATATTGTACTGTTGTTCTTCATAGAATAGAGATTTTATATAATACTCTGCAGTCCCAAGACAAGAGCCACTCATTCTACAAAGTTCAGCAGCCACAATCTAGAAGGCCCTTTTTATATCACTCCTTCCTTCCTTCCTTCCTTCCTTNCCTTCCTTCCTTCCTTCCTTCCATACATTCTGAGCAAGAATGATTTCTTAGCAATGTATGGACAATAATGTTTTGCCCAGATAAATGCAGTCCACCAGCCAATAATTTTTGTGTCTTATCTAGTATTCTTTCCTGAAAGAGTTCAGGAAATCTTTTCTAGGGTTCAAATCATGACTCCATTCCATTTAACAGATCATCCATTTTGCAGCTTGTTGTTTAATATAGCTTTTTCCAAACTGATGTCTTCCTGCCTACTAAAATGTATATGAACTCAACCAGTGTTAAGTGGAATTTACTCTCAAGACCTAAGAATAACAATCATAGGGTATTGCCACTTCAAAAATTGGACAAAGTATTTGATTCCTCACATGAGCATGGCTTCCTTCAGCCACATCTTTTTTCAAGCTCATGTGGAAGCATAAAAAAGAAAAGTGTGGCTGATCTAATATAGAGCAGGGAGAATATATGTTTGCACAGGATCCAAAACATCTCTTCTGAATCATTTTTCTAAATATATTTAGCCCATGTACATCGGCTTTATGCAATCTCTAAAGCCTTCCTCCCACCAACAGCATATATATACTTCAAACCACTTTTCCCCTTTCCCACTTCTTGGTTAATTGATTCAGTCAAGGCTTCGCTGGCTATTTGCCTGACCTATATAAATTTTAAAGAGTTTTGGAGGAAAGACTAACAGTTTAGCTAAGAGGAACATGTGAACTTTGTTAGAGAATACTGAATGAATGACAAGACAAAACTAATATAGTGTCTTTGAGAATAAGTGAAGAAAGATACAGTTAGCAGATTAGCACTGAGATGGTCTTATCAAAGGCATTTGCAAGCTTGTGACCTGGTCATCCTTTTCTACTAGGCATTTCCATGATTTTTAATGTTGTGCTTTTCAATGCAATGTGAGCAAAATGTGCATGTGATGATTGCAGTGGAGATACAAGGAACTTAATATTTAAAACATACAATATTTCTTAGGCCAAGGAGCAATAATTAGTGTAGATTAGACTAAAAGGAAAAAAAGAATCAAGTGGGACCAGGACAATGCTATGCGTGGGACCAAGGCAAAAACTGTATTTGATTTAATTTGCACTTCAGTTTGTAAAAGCTTTCCTGCAGAATGGTTTATTTTTTAAAAAATAAATAAAATACATAAAATTCAATCATAATAAATAAAGGTTTTCTTCGTATACTTAATAATTTCCACCTTCAGTCATGTTAAATCCCTTGACACCCGAAGTGGTAAAAGAGGAAATAAAGAAGTCATATTAAAAACAACAGTTCAGTGAGGATTTGGCAGAATTATTCAAGGTTTCTGAATGCTATAAGCCTTTAGATTGTTGAATGACAAGAGGCAATCATGGGCATGTCTACATATAATTTAAAACAGCTACCTGTTGAGCTTAATTCCTGATGGCCATATTCATGCAGTTTCTTGTTATTACCTACTATTGGGATGTCAAAAGAGACATGTCAAAAAAGTCAATGACATAATCAATGCCATCCCAACTTTTTGCCAAAGGAAAAAAGGGTCGGAGCTACAATTATATCATCCTGACTTTAATGATCCTCCCACCCCCCAATGGGACTTCTCTTCTGAATCAACTGGCAAGGGCAAAATGCTATTTGGTCATATTCTTGTGCAGAAACAGAATTGCAGATAATTTATTGTGCTGTTTTTCCATTGGGTAAAAATTTATTTTCTGGATTCTCTTGTAAGGTTAAAGAAATGTATATTTCCACTAGTTTTAATGCTTAAAGTATAAATGTTAGGCAATGACTAGGTTGGTGCAAATCAAAACAATTTGATTTGATTTGAGCTGTCCTGAGATTTCAGGCATGATTTTGAAAAAAAAGAGTCCTCTATTGGGGAAAGCATTAAAATACCTACAGATACTTCATTTGGGAAGGAAAAAAAAGAATGAATTAGGAGAGAGACCCTTTAGATATTATTAACCTGGTTCCAGCTTGATATCTTGAAGGATTTCACTCTAATAAACTTGTGATATAAATATTTGCCTAGGACTTCTTTGAAGGCCCAGTTAATCACAGTAAGGAAAGAATAGCAACGTAGCTTCCAAATAGTTCAGCAAACAGTGGAAGCTGTGCTGACTGAACCAAACCAGAAAGATACAGAATGAACTTTTGGTCAAACTGCTATTTTCATCCCCACTTTTTCTTTCCCTCTTGCTTTTTTGGGGTACCAGCTTTGGAGTGATGCTGAAAAACCATGGGCACAGAATCTTGCCCCTTTCATCAGAATGCTTTAAAAAGTAATGAAAGCAGCATTCTATCACACTGTGTGTATGAGAGATAGATGTTGTGAAGCATGCAGAAAAGAGGAAGCACTTGTATTGCAATGCCATGAGCCTGTTTCCTGACCATACTGGCAACCTGTAGATGTCATAGCCCAGATGAAGTAGTATGTTGCCTATTACCATTGATTTAGATGAGCCTCGGGCCTTGTTGAATTAATGTAGCATTCATAGCCCACTGAGAACCTCACAGATCTGTCTGGGAAGAAAACTAAGGTGTCCTAAGGTGCACTTAAAATAACAAACACAACTGCATTCCTAGGCTGAATTAACAGAAGGATAGAATCAAGATCATGTGAAGTGTTAATAATGCCTTATTATAATACTTTATAATGCCTTGGTAAGACCTCACTTGGAATACTGTATCCAGTTTTGTTCTTCACAATATAAAAAAAGATGTTGAAACTCTAGAAGGAATAATAGCAATAGCTCTTAGACTTACAGTATATACCGCTTTACAGTGCTTTACAGCCCCCTCAAAGCGATTTACAGAGTCAGCATATTGCCAAGAATCTGGGTCCTCATTTTTACCCACCTTGGAAGGATGGAAG
>AZIM01000406.1:108778-119993 GCA_000516915.1 Ophiophagus hannah | reverse complement strand
TTAGGTTGAGAGGGCTTCCTCTGCCTTAACTGCTGTCGATATGTCTTCTTTAACCTCGTTTCTCACCCCACCCTCCTTGCTTTCTCTTTTTCTTCCCCTCTCCAGTGAAAGTGGAAAAGGAGCCGTTCGATAAAATCTATCAAGTGGGCTCAGTCTTGGGCAGTGGGGGATTTGGCACCGTCTATGCTGGGAACCGGATTGCAGATGGCTTGCCGGTAAGAGGAGGCTCTTGAGCAACACCCCCCCTCCCTTCTCCGCCCCCAACCACGAGGCTTGGGGTTGCTACCACCCACCCATCCCCGTTTGCGTGGCTGGAAATTCCAGCTGTTGGAATCCAGAGCGAGAAATCCTGGGGCAAGTTCTCTGATGCAGAGCAACAGGCATCGGACTTGGTTCCCCCCCCCTCCACCCCATTCCCTGCTGTCCCTCAAATTCAATTTGCAGATTGATTTCCCTATAACCTCTCTTTTTTTTCCTCCCTGCTTCCAGGTAGCTGTAAAGCATGTCGTGAAGGAGCGGGTAACCGAGTGGGGCACAATTGTAAGTATCTAATGATGGATCCCAAAATGTATGTGTGCGCCTGCCTGCCTGCTTGCCTGCACCTTGCAGTAGTTTCCAACTGCTTTTCTCTCCCTGTATCAATAACAGAAGGCTGATGATTGTTTCCATGGATTCCCCTTTCCACCCCGCATGCTGCTGCCTCTCCATTCTCTGTTATTGTTTACATTGAGGTGGGGGGGGGAATTTTGGCAGGGTTTCTTCTCCTCCTCCACTTCCCCCTCTGCCCTCCCCTTTTGACTGCGGCAGCAGAGACACCCAGTGGAGTAGCTGCAGCCTTCCCCATCGGTCTAGCTGCTTAGCCCTCCCCCTTCCCGTCCTCCGCCTGGCTGCTGGAATTTCCATTTTGAGAAAGAAATGTATGATTTGTTTTCGGATGGGCAAGGAAGGGGGATTTTCCCTCCTTCCTCCCCTCCTCCCTTCCCGATAATTCCAAATAATTCATCATGTCTTCCTTTGCTCTTTCTCCCCCTGTCTCTCTCTCTCTCTCCTTGCCTACCCCTCCTGCTCATAGGGTGGAGTAATGGTGCCCTTGGAAATAGTCCTGTTGAAGAAAGTGGGTTCGGGCTTCCGGGGTGTAATTAAGCTGCTCGACTGGTACGAGAGGCCTGATGGCTACCTGATCATCATGGAACGACCAGACCTGGTGAAGGATCTCTTTGACTTCATAACGGAGAAGGGGGCACTGGATGAGGACACCGCACGGGGCTTCTTCCATCAAGTCCTGGAAGCAGTGCGCCACTGTTACAGCTGCGGGGTGGTACACAGAGACATCAAGGACGAGAACCTTCTAGTGGATCTCAGGACAGGAGAACTGAAGCTGATCGATTTTGGGTCTGGAGCCATCCTCAAGGACACAGTCTACACTGACTTTGATGGTACGCGCCCCTCCCAACCGCAGCCGGTCCCTGTCTGTGTGGGTGGGTGGATGAGTGCTTAATTGGGAATGCATCCCTACACAACCTCCTCATTCTTAATCACATTCTCACCACCTACAGCCGACAAAATATATCTTTGCTGCCTCAGTTTGTAGCAGGTTGATAATTAAACCCTTTGCAATGGAGGCAGCTGGAAGGGGGGGTGTCAAATTGTTTAGGAAAGGAGCAATTCCAGGCAGTGACGCAGCAGTTTATATTTTCTCTGCCTTCAAAATAAATAAATAAAGGCATTTTCCTAGAGGGCGATGTGTTTACAGTTGAGTCAAGCTTGTGTGTTTCCATCTGTGCTTTTCTTGGTGCTCCCCCCGCTCCATACACACAAATACCAAGTTTTCTCCTTTCCCAGCTCCTCATTCCCCTAATGATGTTTTGGAAATCCCGCATTGCAGATTGAGGGATCGGAGGGGGGGAAACTTCCAAAAAAGAAGTTTTTCTTTTCCTTTCTTAAAACTTACACGCTGAAACATAGGTTGCCTCCTTTTGTTGTAAGAAATACATTATCTCCGCTTTTTGCCTAAGAACAGCAGGATTTTCTTCCTTTCAAGGTGAAGGTGATCCATGTAAAGGAGGCACCGTTTTCACCTCCCTTCCCTAGTCAGCTGCAGCATTTAACATCTGTTTGTTGTGAAATGAGAGTCTCCTGGCCATGTGACCTTCAGCATCACAAATTCCAGTTTTCATTTGGTATCCAAGTAACCACTCGGTGCAGAGGGAGGGCAGTTGCTAACTGCCTTCTTAATGCGCGAGGCAGATTTCACTCTTCTTTTAAAAGGTTACTCTGATTTTCTCTCTCTTTTTATTAAAAAAAGGGAGTGGCATACTTTTGGAACTGGCCAAAACTGATTAGTCACATTTAGGAAACAAGGCTGGAGTTTCCCCTCCCCCCCCCCTTTTTTTTTTCTGCCTCTCTCCTTTCATCCCCTCTTCCTTTGTCCTTTTGTGTCTATTTTTGGTACGGTGCTGCAGACGCCACGTGGTCAAGGAAAGGCAGCTTTATGTTAGTAAACAGTCAGCTGATGGGAAGCTTGTGCTACTCATCACCACAAAATAGAACGACCCCGAGGGCTGAGATTAAAACATGATATAATCCCAGGGGTGATGTAAGGTCCAGAATTTTCCCATATATGTTTGTGTGCTGGGTGGAGTTTTTTTTTTTAAATGGGATTTTCGAAGTGGTAACGTGTAAAATATGCTCCCAAGTGAAAGTTCATCTTGGCTAACAGGGCAGGGGGCTCTTGTCTTCTCCTCCCCACAGGAACACGAGTGTACAGCCCACCAGAATGGATTCGCTATCACAGATACCATGGGCGATCGGCTACTGTATGGTCACTGGGTGTTTTGCTCTATGACATGGTCTGCGGAGACATCCCTTTTGAGCAAGATGAAGAGATCTTGAGAGGACGCCTGTATTTCAGGAGGCGAATTTCCCTGGGTGAGCTGCAAATTTACAGATCTCCACGACCCCGTTTCTCTGCCCACTTAACAGATTGTTTTGGTGGCTGACCCACTGCCTCTCTTTGTCTTTCAGAATGCCAGCAACTGATCAAATGGTGCCTTTCTCTGAGGCCTTCAGACAGACCAACCCTGGAGCAAATTTTTGACCACCCGTGGTTGCACAAATCCGAAGTTGTGAAGTCAGAAGATTGTGACATAAGGTTACGGACCATTGGCACGGACGTGTCTCGCACAAGTTCAAGCAACGAGAGCCTGTGAAATATTGAGGACCTTGTAAAGGGAGGGGAGCCACAAGCAGAAAAAAAGAGGGGGAGTGAAAAGACCAGAGTGCTGCTGCTGCTGCCAATATGTAGAAGGGGGGGGGGGGGGGGGGGGAGAAATGCATTAATTATTCTGTACTTTGAATCTTTGTCGGAGGGAATTGATTTTTTTTAAAATTTTCCCCTTATTGCTGGTTTCTGCTTCACAATGAAATTTCCTTTGGAAACGCTAATATATGGGAGTTGGCAGGCCAGTACTTAATCCAAAAGACTGACCTTAATATTATTATTTTTTATTATTATTATTATTAAGAAAAGCAGTGACCTCTTTAAATAACATGGTAAACCTTTTTGCTCTCATAGAGCCTGGACTAAATTTTATTTGCTTTTTTGAGTGCCTTTTTGAAAGCTGCTTCAGTGGGACTTTCTTTTTTGAGCTGTGTGTGTCCAAAGAAGATCCAGTACATTATAGAACCTGCCTTCCCTTCTCCATTCTAGGTGCTGGGGAAGCAGCTCCCTATGATGCACTAGAAAAAATGTTCAGTGACTGAATGAAGTAGTCCCATCAACTGATGATGGAATACTTGAACACAGACATTTCACTCTCTTCTTTCCCAGCCTTTTCTCCCTTCTCACCCACCCCCCCATCTGACCCCAGCAAGACAACCTCTGCTGATCCACACAATATTTCCATAGCCTTCACAGGTTATCAGCTCTTTATCAGGAACATTTACCCATATTTCATTTCATCTCTACCACTGGGCACAAGAAAAAAAGGCCCTTTCTCAGTTCCCCCAACCTCCAAGTCTTAAAAAAAAGTATGAATGGGCATGTTAAATGCACAATCAATGCAATATTCAAGGACTGTGCGTGTGGGTTTTTTCCCTTTTCTTTTCCCATTACCTGTATAATGTGTTTATGTAAATTTTTCCCCTGTACTATACAAGTTTTATTTATTGTCTGGAGTTTAGAAAACCTCTCACAGACTCAGCTGTGGCTATTTATTTTAGCTAATTTATTTGTTTAGAATTATGCAACACTGCTTTTTATCTCTCTTCTGTTGTGGAGATTTCTCTGGGATCAGTCGACAATTATTTTTGCATTCCTGTCTTTTCCTCTTTTGGGGGTTAGGGGTGGGTTGTTGACAAAGAAATATATAAAGCCTGACCATACCTGTTCTTTTTTTCCTTCATTTTTGGTTGGAAGATAGAAAACGTTGTACAAAGTCTAATTTAAGGGAATTAGAATGACTTTAAAAGTTAGTATGCCTTTTTTGTCTGGTATTATTGACATACCAGAACTGTAAAGTAATGCTGTTTTTGAAGGGTTTTAAATTATTGACATTGTACAGTCTTTGTGCATTGGCTCTGGAAGGAAGAGTGGCAGAGTCATAAACCTTAATTTATTTTAATAGATGTGTGTTCTGTGATCTGGCTGCACTTATGCAGCTTGGATTTGGATTTTTTTTTCCTTCTGTTTAACAGTGTGAAATGTATGGAGATCATATTTTTTATACAGGTATTTCAATTAAACTTTTTTGTAGATAAATGGCACAATGTGTTCATTTGAGTTCAGTAGTGGCACCTCAGAGGAAGCACCTTGACACATTTGTACAGATCTACACAGAAGTTCCACAAATGTCAGTAGCAATCTGGATAGAGGACTCCAGTCTTCACGCATCGTCCGTCCACAGATAGGAATGATCCTCAATAAATCAGGAGTGGCTAATGCAGAAATTCCCTCCTCTTTGGAGTTGGTGAATACATTTAAAAGTTTTCAGAGAACATCACAGATACTCTTGACAATGAGGTTGCCATAGTGACAAGTGTGAAGTACACATCCCCTCTAGCTCCCAATATGCTCTTTACCACTTGTTTCCCTTCACCTTTTCTGGGTAGGTGCTCCACTTCCAAACAATGTACTGAAATGTAGGCACCTATCAGTTGTCTTCCAAGAATGCTTCAGGGGTCTGCTTAAGGTCAAGAGATGTTTTGAGAACTGTTCAGGAGGCTTGTTTTTGAAATTAAAAACCTTAAATGTGTGTCATGGAGCTTGGTGGGGTAGGACTCCCAATGGGGAAGTCAAGTCAGGACGGTCACAATTGCAAAATTGAAACTGCCCCCACCACCATTGATTTGCCTGTGTCATGTACAAAAGGGTTTTAGGCATGCAGTTGTGGGCGCCATGTTGACTTTTCACAATCTCCCCCCAAATGGTTACCTCTGCCAGTAGTGGGTGGTGGCGTAGGTATCACACTGATCTCCATTGCCTATATTGGAGACTTGGAATAAAATATAGGCTCAAGGGGATATTGCTGACAACTGCAGGTTATCCAACTCCTTCATCCATGGCTTGTAACCATTTATGGTGTCCTTATTTGTTCTCTAATGTGAACAGATTTTGGCAACTTAACAAAGTAGTTCCCAAGTACTCATAATACCTGGGCACTGTATGTCATAAAAAGGGGTGGACCTTTTATTGACCAATCATGCCTGCCATTTTGGTGCTGCTGACCCACCCAGTATGCAACTCCTGCAAATACCACATTTGTAATTCCAAATATTCATTTTGGATGTTCTTAAATGCTTTTCTCATTCTGTAGCCCTCCAGGTGGATTGAATGATGGTGAGGCGCCGGGTTTGGGAATGTTCCAGAGGCAAAACTATACATGATAGACCTGTTTTGAGACAGGACTCTCATATTTTCTTTAGATATGTTTGCACAACATGCTAAGCCAGAAAGTCTGGCGAGCACGCAGGTGCCTTAATTTTATCCTGTATGACATGCAGCTCTTTAATCAACAACTTAGGTTATCAGGTTGTCCAATCCCCAAAAATCTTCTCTATTAGAATTACACACTTGAGAACATGAAACATATGTTTCAAAATTCTCAAACTTCCACCTCAAACTTCATATATCATTGTAAGTTAAAGTCTGTTTAAAGTCTTGGGGTAGAGGCAGATAAGACAATGTGCAGACTTTCATGAGCAGAATTTTCTGTTCTATTCATTCATCTGCCAGAGGTTTTTATTTTTTTAACCAATCTGATCTGATTCTAAGCAATATACAGATGCAAGGTTTATGTCAGGATTCTTCCCAATAGCAGTAGCCTCATATAACAGGGTTGGGTTGAACCACCTTCTCCAGACAGACTAGCTTTCATATGCAACAAATTTCCTTACTTGAAAGAAAATCCAGATGAGGACTGCTAATCTGCATTCTGGAGCAGATGGGGCCAAGTCTTGCTATTTTTGCCTACTTCGAGTGGCTCTTCGAAGGTCTTCATAGCACTGTACTGCATAACCTCCTATCGTGTTGGAAACTCTCTTCAGTAGCTACAAAGAGCCCTTACTTAATTTAGCATGGCTAATGTGTCAGGACCACTGTGGCTTTACAAGGCCTGCATACTTTTCTATTGTGAAAATAGAATGACCCAAGAAGTTTCTGGTATCATGGAGCAATTACAAGGAAAGGAGGCTGGATGTAACAAAAGATTACCCTAAATGTCTGTTTTGTTAGCAATATTTCAAAATCCAATTGTTGAATATTAGAATTCCTGCTTCCATATGATACAACGGTAAACCACTCAAAAGGGAAAGTTGCTAACTTCTAGCTCAATGGATTTTCAGTCTTCTTATTTAAATAATCCCCTTGGACAAAATTATAGGAACAAGAAGTTTGACATGGTTTTTTTCTTTATTATTTTTTTTTTTTGCAGTTTCCTCCCTTCATAATAATAAATAAATCTGAACAAGTTTCTTCATTATCCATCTCTCGATCTTTCTATCAATCAATCATAAAGACAGGAATGTGGTGCCCTAAGTAAAATTGGGACATAAATGTTCTCTTTCAGTCTGCAGCTTGAATCTCACAGGGGCTCTGTTAGAAAGAAAACCAATGTTGCAAAGCTTGCATTAAGTTTTTCTAGGCCAGTATTAAATTACACTACAGGTCATTTGGCATAGGAACTGACCTCCATGTGTATAAATTGATAGCTATAGTTGTTACTCCCACTTTTCAAAACATGAGCATCCTTCTAAAACCCATCTTCTCAACCTCAATAAAAGACTCAGACAAGTCTTTTAGGTAGCATCTGTTGTACTTGGGGATATGCAGTGAAGTTCCTTTGTTCATATTTTAAAACAAAGGTATCTTCCATTGGGCCTGTGAGGTTCTTCATTGGTTGCAGTTTCAGTGTGTGTCATGAAACCTGCCCAATTGGTTTAATTAATTGCACCCCAACATAAACTATTTGTACACAGGAGCAAGCAAAAAGTTGTTAATCTAATCCTTAAAACAGAGATTAGGACTATTGTGCCTTAAAAAGCAGAGATGAATAAACTCAAATCCATTAGATTGACTTTGGTCTAAGCACAATTCCAGTCTACTTGGACTACAAAACATTTCTTTCAACATGGGGATGTCCAATCTTGGCAACTTTAAGATTTGTGGACTTCAGCTCCAAAATTCCCCAGCCAACCTCCTCTGTTCTTCACTGTGCCTCATTGTCTTTGTCCCATTTGATCCGTTTATTTTCATGTTTGCTTTGTTTGGCTTTCTACAAACGAACATGAGGAGAATCCAAATCATCTCTTTTCAATATTTTTCTACATTTTGCCATCTTCTTCTTACCACTTTGAATCTTCTTCACTCTTCTATCTTCTTCTTGAGTACTCTCCAATTGCCGTGTACNGCAAAATACATTAAGGATGGGCAGAGTTAAAGCTGCAATGTTATGTTTGCATGACACAAATGGTTAACAGAATAACAGATTAACAGAGTTGGAAGGGACCTTGTAGGTCATCCTACAATCCCCCACCCAAACAGGAGACCCTACACCNNNCTTCTCTTCTTGAAAGCTTCCAGTGATGAAGCTCCCATAACTTCTGAAGGCAGGCTGTTCCATTGGTTGATTGTTCTCACTGTCAGAAAATTAAAGTTAAGATGAAAATAGTTAAACCAATTTAATGGGTTTCATGGCAACTGCAACCAATTACACATGGCTTTAGGTTTGCTGAAAATATTAGGCGACATATTCTTGGTTATTTACAGTATGTCAGACAAACACAGCTTTAAACACTATGTCCTATTGAAGCTTTAAAGTTGGGAGAGATGGGAGAAATGAAGATCATGGACTGTCCTGGTCAATAATCTTTACCTGATAAAAGGAAATGCAGAGACCTTTGGGAATAGGAAAATGCTATTTATAACTTAGAACGTTATTCATGCATACCTATCTGACAGTAAGATGGAATCCAATACTGTGTATTAGAAAAAAGGATTGGTTGCATGGCAAACATATCAAAAGGACCTCTCTCTAGTTTCTTGGACTATAAAGTCAAAGTGAGGGGAGGATGTACTTTCAGACTTCTGTTAATGTCATCTTACAATAAAGCAGATTTAGAACATCTAGTCATGCTTCCTGTTTGGACTATCCCACCTGGCTGACACCTAGCAATAAAAGCCAAATAGTTTTGCTAATATTTTAGATACCATATGTTGTTTCTATAAAAATGTTCATTTCACTTATTAATGTTCATGTTACTTAGCATTGTACTAATCCAATGGCTTGCTTCATATATCAGGTTAAGCATAAATATCCAGTACATTGGGGCTGTGCTTCAATATCATCACACAAATAACATAGATTAAGTAGTGGGAATTATTATTGCAAAGACATTGTGGCACATATGACTGCTGTTAATCTCCATCTTGCCTCCTAACCCACCCACTCAGTGGGCCATGATGCTAAATCACAATTTTGTGCCTGGTTTTGTTCACTAAGCCACGAACCATCAAATCACATCACGCTGCTAGCCAGTCAACATCTTTTGGCTGACATTCTCCATCATATAACTATTCCTTGAAGGTCTAGTTTAGATAAAATAGCAGTTACTATGTGCATAAAAATATCTGTATCAGCCCAAAGTATTTTACTTTTCACAATTAAAATCAAATGTTTAACATAATTGATTCCGAATGTTAATCCTGTGTACAATTTTGACTCAAATCTACAATGAAATACAACTGGGTCTGCTGCTAACTTTTCTTGAAAGAACCATTTCCCCAAAACATATGTCCGCCTCTTCATGCTATTTCCCCCTTATTTAATCAGATTAATCTGTTAGATGAAGTGATGGGGAGGCCTTTCAAGCTACTGCAACACAGTAGCTTCATTTTCACCAAAGCCTAACCAGGTACTGTATCTCCTTCCATGTGGTAGTTTAGCGACCTCTGTTGGTACAATGGCAACACACAGTCTTCATAAGCAGAGATGCTTCTTCAGCACTGTTGACAGGTGTCTCTAAGAATGGGGGGGGGGCTACAAACAGGCTCTGAAATGTTCCACTAGGCAGAAAAGGATTCCCTTATAAATAAATCATGACAACAGCACTGTGTTATTACTTCTAGAAGCTCACAAGGCAAGAGAGAAGCTATGTATACAACATCAATTTACCTGTTATTACTCAGTCCTGAATCTTTTTTTTTGCATTAAAATCAATACAAATAGTAATGCTAACAATACTAATACAACAACAACTAAGCATTATGGTTTAGATATTCCTCTTGTGACCAATAAGAATGCCATATATAGCTTATTTTACCCTTTTTTCTGATGTTTGCTTTCTTCCACCAGCACTCCACTTTTGGCCTAGATGGAATTATTATTATAAACTTTTATTCATTAAATATGAAACTCAGTCAACTGAACATTTAAAAATGTATCACAAATATTATTGACTGGTGCTGATGGTTGATACAGGTTTATTATTATTATTATTATTATTATTATTATTATTATTGTTATATATTTCTTGCATTTTCAATCCCCCATTATCCCCATTGGTAGGCAAATGCTGCCATTTTGTGATTACCTAAGCACCTACTGGTACATTCAGAGAATTGTGATAGATTTTACTGTATTTAATATTTGCAAGAGAAACCCGGAATTTCAAATATTCGTTCTAAAAACTGCGGCATGTTTGAAAGGAAGCAGATTTTAAATCTATCCAATGTCCATGTGCTTTAATATAACTTCCTTTTTAAATCCAAAACGCACTCTTTATTGTCATCAACCTGATAAAAGGATTGTCACCATCAGCAACAGAAATGTTTCATGGTCTACAAAAGCAACTCATTTTTTTTTAAAAAAAGAAAGAAATGCAAATGTATTTTAATTGGCCTGGTTTTATCATCAGGTCTAAAAAGAGATGAGATGCCAAAGAATTGTATCTCTATTACAGTTATGTGAAGAAGAGGGATACTGATAATACTTCTAACTTATGACACAATGATTACTGTATTTTTCACTCCATAAGACACACTTTGTCCCCAAAAAAGTGGGTGGAAATGTCTGTGCGTCAGTGCCAGTCCTTTGGTGAATAGCAGCCGGGCCGCATTGGCAGGGTCCTTTTACAGTGCTGCATCCCGCCTCTTCTGCCTTTGCCATTGCCCACCTCTTCTGTCTCTTTTCCACAGTGCAGGAATCAATAGGCAGAACTGGAACATGAGAGGGCACCTATCTGTGGTCCTCTCAGGGTCTGCCTGATTATTATTATTTCTTGTTTTCCTTCTCTAAACCTAGGTGTGTCTTATGGTCAGGTGCATCTTATAATGTGAAAAATACAGTAAACACACAGAAGCATTTTAATACTCGATTTTCTCAGAAATGAGATAAAATAACTTCATTTTTGTGTTTGTTGTTCCCAAGTTAAATTTCATGCGATTTCTATGATAAAGTTTGACGTAAGCATGTTGAATATGTTTGCTACAATATGCATGACTTCCAAATAAATGCATATAAACAATATGCATTTTAATACAATTACCACATACATTTTTTTTAAAAAAGGAACAATTCTCTTGCCTCAATCCAGTTCAACTTCTCCTTTCCAATCTTGTAAGCCTATAGTAACCCTGACCAGTTTTATTCTTTCCCCACACTAGTGTTCAACATCTACTGTTCTGACCAAGGCTTCCTGAGACTGTAATTAAGCACACGCT
>AZIM01000406.1:20915-33780 GCA_000516915.1 Ophiophagus hannah | reverse complement strand
TTGGCCACACCCAGCCAATAACATGACCACCAATCAACATCTACCACCTAAGCCATGCCCACAGAACCAGTTGTTAAAAATTTGAATCGCACCCCTGGTGCTCAGCCTAAGAATGCCCTGAAGGCCTAATTCTTCACTTAGACACTTGGACTAGGATAGTATGTGAGGTTTGCATTTTGTGTTTTATTATTTTATTGTCCTCTTTTCATCTTGTGTTGTCTTGCTAGCTGTCTAGAATCATTTGGTTAGTGAGTGAGATACAAATTAAATAAATCAGTAAATAAAACTTGTGTCTGCGTAGTAACTGTACAGTTGTTTGTGATAACTGAACTTCCTTTACTGACAGTGCCATTATCATCTTATTAAAGGGATGATTTTGATCCTAAAAACTTCAACAGTTTAGGCTGAAACCATCATCACCCACCCATAGTTTTTTAATGCAACAGTAAAGGACCTCAATTTTCCATTACTGATTATTGCAATTGGTGAATACAAAACTTATAGGCTTTTTTCTGCAGTGACCCCTTATCTCTGCAATTAGTCACATGTTGGAGATTGTATATTTCTTTGACTGGTTGTTAAATTTCCTTTATATTGCAATACTTTTATGTCTATGGAGATTCTCAGTCACCCAGGTCATGGCTGTCCCCAAAGTGCTTTTTCAAGAGGCAACTGGACTTTCTGTTTTTTTTTCTTTGAAGACGTTTCACTTCTCATCCTTTTATATTATTTTATTTAGATATTTGCTTCTCATTATCATCAATCTTATTTGTTGGGTTTTTTTTAATTAATGAATGAGAAGTGGTATGAAAACTGCCTCGAGAAGGCAGATTTGTAGAAAAAGCCTGAAAATATTGGTAAATGTAGATAAATGTATTTATTAAATGGGCATAGACTTTAATTCTGCACGCGAATATTGTTGGAATTAAAGGGCATAACAAAGTGGACTTTACATTTGTGTTTTAAAAGTTCTGTCCTAGGTTTCAGTAGAAATTCTTTTTATCCCTTCCTTGGAGTACTCTTGTTTATTTTGAGAAAGCAATGGAGTAAACTCTATGACACTAAGAAGACTTAATACTTGAGGCCAGATAGCCTTTGGCTGTTGTGACATCATGTTCTCAATCTGTTTTATGACTCACGCAAAGGTGCAGAAGTGATTTCAAAACAGTTCTGTTAAGTACACTAAATAAAGAGCACTACAAAAGGAACCCTAAGCACAGAGAAATATCAGGATTCTTGTGTGGTTTAGATTATGAGTAACCATTCATTTATTTTTTCTGCTTTGTCACTGTATACTCTGTCAACATAAAGAAAGGACATACAACAGAAGAGTAATCATGAGTGAACGGAAGATTGAATGCTGTCTTTGAACACCTGTAAAAAAGAAAGGAGAGGCTATAAGCAGACAGAATACAGAATTTTGCAAGGAATCTCCCTTGGGTATGATACCTGCACACTGGGATATTTGAATTGTCCCAAATTATGTTGAAGCCAGCCTCAAAAGAAGCAAGTCCAAATTCTAGGCACCACAGAGGCTGGTGACACATAGAGGAATATAAACATAGCTCTGAAGAAAAGGTGTTGGCATGTGACTAGGACCAATTCAAAAATACACACCACTAATTCATCTTTTGTGCATGCAGAATTATTTGAATGACCCATTTTATAGCTTGGCACAAGCATCACAATAGATATGGGGCTACAAGGACTCAGGTCAACAGACACTAAGCTTATGGGTGTATTTTGATCCCTCAAATATACATATCACTCGGGTGGGATCCGACTGGTGTAACTACCAGTGTGTTTCAATTTGCTGGGCGCATGTGTGAATTGTCGTCAGCTTGCTGCCTGGACAGCTGAGCAGCACTGCACGCGGGTGTGCAGCGGTTGAAAAAGTACTTTTTTCCTGCTTTTTCAAATGCAGCTGNCAGGTAAGAGCCCAGGCAGGTGGATGGGCCAAACAGCAGCAGACATAGAACCGGTTCGGTGTCTGCTGCTCTTCAGAGCTACTGTCTGGTTCTACAGAGCCAGGCAGAACCGGTAGAATCCCACCCCTGATATCACTCCTCTACCATCATATATCAGTATTATTTTACTCTACAGGTAGTCGTTGAATGACAACAGTTCTTTTAGTGACTGTTCAAAGTTACAATGGCATGGAAAAGAGTGACTTATGACCATTTTTCAAACTTACAATCATTATGACATCCCCATGGTCACATGATCAAAATTTGAATGTTGGCAAGTGACTCATATTTATGACAGTTGCTATGTCCCAGGATCATCTTTTGTGACAAGCAAAGTCTATGTGGAAGCTATATTCACTTAACAACTGTATTACTGTATTACTTAACAATCTTAACATAACTGTGGCAATAAAGTTATTTAACTGTATTATTTGTATTACTTAACAATCTTAACATAACTGTGGCAATAAAGTTATTTAACTGTATTGTTTGTATTACTTAACAATCTTAACATAACTGTGGCAATAATCTTATTTAACTGTATTATTTGTATTACTTAACAATCTTTACATAACTGTGGCAATAAAGGTCATAAAATGGGGCAAATCTCACTTAACAACTATCTCACTTAGCAACTGAAATTTTGAGCTCAATTGTGGTTGTAAGTTGAGCACTACCTATACTGTATTTGCAAATAGTCACTCCAGAAGGAATTAAATTGACTATTACACTTTGCTTTCTCCCCATTTTGGGAGCAGAATTTGTAGATATCTCCTAATTATTTTTACAGCTTTATTCTTCTCCTTAGCTAGAGCTTTAGCTACTTTTCTACTTTTTCAAGAGCATCTAACCATTGAATTAAAAATTTATTGGGTTAGGCTTAGATCTGGGGTTCAGCCACCTCGGTGAGTCCACCCAAAGTTCAACATCATACAAGCCACATAAGCTGCATGTTTACAGCGATAAGGCAGTCTTTCTAAAACCACATGGAAGTGCCTTCCTGCATTCAAGCAAGTAAATGGAGGTATCTATCAAAGGCCTCTCAATTCAACATGAATTCAGGCAAACTGGGGGGTGGCTGTTGATCTTTAGGGTGGCTGATTTGCATCTCTGCTTAAGAACCATAATATTACGGATCAGCGAGCTTTAATCCAGATTAGAGTTTACACATGAGAATATTGAGTATACTGGGTGCTTCAAGACCCCCAAGGACCTCACAATAAAAACATATTTGTTGTTGTTTTGTTGTTGTTATTGTGGTCATTGTTGTTTTGCATTTCTGGTTGTTCTTGGGCGGTTCCAGCTCTTTAAAAAGTCCTTTTTCTTCAGTAAAACACTGGTACACACCACCTCATTAAAAAAAAAAAAGCAGTGACGAAGTAAATTGCTGTTGGGTGATAAAACTCTGGAAGGAAAATAAAACAGTGCAGCAAATAAACTTATTTAAAGCACCCTGCAGGCTGATAATAGCAGTGCCATGCTCATGTAAAAGATGCTCCTGCTTTATTCATATTACAAATTCTGCTACTTGCATTTTAAAGATATGAAAGAGCACACCTTAGAAGGAGATGATGGGGGGTGTTAGCATAATAGTTCTGTCAGAGCTTTACAATGTTGTAAGAATGGTATGAATAAAAATAAGATAGGGATACTGAGAGTAGTAGTAATATTTCTGAGTAAAATCATACGGATTGAACTTCTGGAAACACTATTTGGGAGCCCTTATTTTCTGGGCTCTTAGACTGAGGAGTTCAAAAGCCAGAAGAAAAGGAAGAAAGTTTATTATAACATTTTGCATAACCAGTATAACCACCAAACGAAGTTTTGCAAAATGATGATTGCTTACCTTGGATTGATTACATATCAAATAGCCACATTCTGTCATTTTCCTTGTTTCTTCCTAGAATTGTTAATAGTTATTTTTGTTTCTTTTAGAGTCTTGATTCATTTGCACTTCCGCAAAAGGTGTCCGCTTTCTAGTTTATTTGCTTTTTCTATTCAAAGGACCTTGTTGTTCAGGCCTTGTTACTACACAGGAAATCTATATAATTAGTGCATTCTGGCTTTCAGAAAAACAAGGAGGGTTTTTTTAAAAAAAAACTTTGTAGTCGTTCTGGTCATAAACATGCAGAAAAGAATATTGGTACAAAAAGAGTGGAAAACCAAAGAAAACCAGCTAGTTGATATTGGAAGATAATACTAACTCAATACAACTTAGATAAGGGAATGATATTTATAGTTCTCCAGTTCTTAACATTATGTGCAAAACAAAGCAACCTGTAAACAATTTCTGAGCAGATCTAAAATGCATAAAAATGATTGCCCTCCTAAATACTCCAGTGCCAATACCAAGAAGTATAATATCACTGGCAAAAAGACAAAAAATAAATACATTCCCATTACATTAGTCCTGCACTTTAATTTACTTAGGAGTTTTTAGGCCCATCTCTATTCTGCCTAAATCCTTGCCCTCCAAGTTTCTTTCATAACTAAGAGGACGTACAAATAGGATTTTATGAGCGTATGCGATTCCTGGTCATCTATTCAAGTGAAAATGGATAGAAAGAATTCCATAACAAGTATTGCAGTTGGAACAAATGTATCCATGGAAAATAGCAAATGATGAATGAATGGCTCAGTGTTGGGATGCTACTGTCATTGCTACAGTTCTGATGAAGCAGAGGTAAGGCCAGATTGAGTTCAGAGGAAAATAAGAGTTAAGGATTATCAGCATCAGTGACAAACTTTTTTCAGTTCCTGAGCTGGGTCAGACCATGTTGACCTCCAACCCAATCAACAAGTTGCTCCCTACATCTAAATACAAAATTGCTTTGGTAAAGGGGGATCATTAGACCATATACAGTAAGAAGGAGACAATAATATCTATGCAGTTGTTGATGAGATCTTCAATTTCTTGCTAATTGAGACCCTTTGAATTTAATATAAATAATATTTGTCTGTTACATAGCTATAGAAAAAAAAGAGGAAACAATACTCAGGAAAATGAAAAAAGAAAAGGAATTGCCTTGACTTGGAGACACATAGACCAGATGGTACCTTATAGCCCTATAGGTTAAAATTTTCTCATTCTTCTCATATAAGATTGCAGTCTCAGTGTACAATTCAAAGGAAGATAGAGGTTACCGGTAAATAAGCACACTTATATAGCTTCAGTTACCAGCAAACTTCTCCATTTAGTATATCATGATAATGATCACATCTTCCACAAGGCCATCCAGCTATCTGAGGATGATGGGAGTTATCATCCAGTATAGCTGACAAGCATCCAACTGAAGAAGACTAGCTATCAAAGCATTCACTATGCAATAGTGTGCTGACACTACTGCAAAATTGATAAGTGAGTTCCCAATAAGTTTGCCAGTTCAGGATAAGTAGCAGAAAAATAAGAATAGTTGCAGTAAGCTCTTTCCAACAGAGGAGAATGCCTGTAACTCAGGGTTGGAATCCTTGATATTCTCTGAGCATGAAAGATTGGCACATCATGCACTCAAAATACATGGAGGCATAACTGCAAATTCTGTGAAACTAAATTGTTTTTTTAAAAAAAGATTGTTTGGAATTGCATATTAAATTGGACCTTTGTTTTTCCCAGCAGGATGTTTACACTATAGTCATGCTTTCCTTCAGAATGACAGACTGCAAGGTAGAAGTGAAAAGCAGTCACTGCAGTTTCTAAACCAAGGTTTTTATGCTTCGTCTAAACTCCAGAACGTAAGGCAAAAAGCCTGCACTTCCTACTGACGTGGAAAGGAGCCAAAACAATGCTCTGCTGGACCACACAGACAAAGCACATGGCTTTTTCACAGCGCTGGTGATAACTGATGTTTTGCCCGTGTTCTGTTTGATATCATGCAGCTTTGTTTTCAGAACAAGTTTTGCGTGCCTGGAAAGCCTTTGATTTTTTGCCATTGTCTTGTTTTTCGTCTCAAGATGTACTGTTTAATCTTTTCCATTCAGATGCCAGCAGCCCGGTGGACAAACTACTAAGGACAAAACTCTTCAAAGATGGGACTGTAAATGGACAGCTGTTGCCCACAGAGAATACTGACCACCTGAGGTCTTATATGTGTTTATTTAGTTAGTCATTAAAGGAGATCAATTAACTCAATACAGTTGTCTAGTCATATGCTACTGACTTGTTTTCCTATCATAGTAACTTTCAGAGCAATTAAACCAAAACGAAAAGGAAGATTATTGTCATAAAGTAATAATTCCTAATTATATAGAAATTTGCTGCTTTAGAAGTTTCATCTTCTCCCATTTTATTTCTGACAGAGAGGTTCTCTTTGTGCATATTTTTACAAGTCAGGACTTTAAATGTCTTCCAAAAAAGAATAGACAAAAATGATACACGTGACAGCTAAAAATTGCCCATAGCTTTCCTGGCAATGGATTGAGAAATATTTCTTCATCTCTTCTTGCATAATCGTTTTTGACGCATTCTTTGTTCCAGCAGCGTTGTTTTCATCAAATCACAAATCCTGGGGAATTGTGGAAATCTCTCTCTCTCTTTTTTTGTCCCCTTTCAGAAGCTATTGGTGGTAATCACTGAAGAGAACATATTTCAAAATGCAGCTTTTATTAGCTAATATCCCTCTTAGCCGTTATACAGGTTTCCTGTATAATTCCCAGTAAGGAGGCTGTTGACAGCCAACAATTAATGGATTTTACCTGGCATAAAAAGCTAACTTGAAATGTGAGGGGAGAGGATCTAAGACACACTGACTTTCTGTATAATTAAAAGTCCATCATGGATAGGCATGAGAAATAGAATGGCAACATTCAGTTGCTCAAGTGTAAAACCAATGTAACAGCCAAGTACCTGAAAACCTGCATGATATACCCAAGATGTTAGATCTATATCCTAGACTTCTTTAAGAAAAGAATGAAAATATAGAAATTTTAGCACTTCCTTGATGTTATTTCCTTTTCTCCTTTTTTACAGAACTGGCTTTACTATTTGTTGCATGTTTGGCTTTACTATTTCAACAACGACCCTTTCAGGTTCTAAAAATCCCTCCTACTTTTATTGTAATGTTTCATTGTCTGTTGTTTTATTGTAAGTGGCTTTAACTCAGTTTTCCTCTGAACACCAGGGAAGAGGAAACATGGAGGGAAGGGGGTATCCAATTTTTCACCTTTGACCTTCCTGTTTTGATGGGAAAGAACCTGAAGGGAAGGTACTATGTTTGGTTGGTCAAGGGTGTGTGCCCATATATATATATAGATTTTTCCTATAGATTTCTCCTATCCCCCTATCCACATGTGGTAGTCACAAAAAGAAAAATAGGACAGCTAATTTCAACACAATTTGGTCCTAGAACAGTTGTTACCTGCACCTATCCAGGTGAACAAGTATATCCTAACCCAGTGTTTCTCAACCTTGGCAGCTTTAAGATGCATGGACCTGAACTCCCAGAATCCCCAGCAAAGCTGTCTGGGAATTGAAGTCCATGCATCTTAAAGTTGTCAAGGTTGAGAAAAACTGTCCTAAGCTGTTTGGAACAGCATGGGAGCCAGGAGTGGTGGGCGGGCATTGAAGCGTTTTCATTCCTGTAAATACATAATGAAGTTATTTATGGATATCTATTAGATGAAGATTAGCCTCTTCAGAAGATTATTTAGGATGTCAACAACATGAAGACATATTCTATGTATCATCTCTTTCAAAATAGCTATATTGGCCATTTCTTTACATATTCCCTGAATACTATTATTAGTTTTTTAAAATCTGGATAGAAGTATAAATTAAATCTGTGAATAACTGGCTGTCCCATGCAAACTGCAACTTAAAAATCCATGATAATGGGTTGTCTAGGCCCTACTTCAGGGGTCTCCATACTTGGCAACTTTAAAAGACTTGTGGACTTCAATTCCCAGAATTCTTCAGCCATGCTGGCTGGAGAATTCTGGGAGTTAAAGTCCACAAGTCTTTTAAAGTTGCCAAGTATGGAGACCTCTGCCCTACTTGAAAACAGTGAAGAGAATATCAAGATTTCTATGAGTAATTGGTTTGATTGTCAAACTGCTTCTATTGCTAATAAAATCTTGCCTTTGTGCGACTTTCTTCTGTATGATAAACTACTACCATGCATATTGCTACTATATTTCCCTCCAGTCTTATTTTCTCAAAGCTAAATATATATATGATAGACATCCACAACAAATTACAACCACCCCTGGCTGGCTCCCACACTCTTCCAAACAGTTTAGGACAATGTTTCTTAACCTTGGCAGATTTAATATTCATGGACTTCAATGCAATGACGGGAAAAAAGGATAAAATGCAAATTATGGCCTTACAATACAAATCTTAGTCTTTTGTACTTGGAATTGATATTAAACACCAGAAGTAAGTAATGAGGTTTGCACTGTTATATTACAATATATTACTGGTTCCTACAGGCACCTGAGTACACAGCTCCAACTCATCCAATCCTTACATAAGACTTAATTTCTAACATCTGGTCATCCTTGTTGCCCCTTTTTTGACTCCATTCCAGTTTGTCTTCTTAATGTGCTTCCCATGCATTGGGTGGGATCTCACCAACACAGAATAAAGCAGATAGTTCTACTTCCCAGTATTTCTGAAGCTATCCTTCTGCTGTTAGACTCTAAAATTGTATTTGCCTTTTAGGCAGCCAATGTTGATTGGTATTTAGTGTTCAATCAGCTGCTTTTGCAACACTTTCCAAAATTATGGTGGGAAGTGTCATCGCACTTCCTACCACCATTGCATGGTTTTGCCAAATTGTCATGAAAAAGGATGCACCAGAATCAAAACAGATATGAAATTATTCCCAGGTGCGAAATCAGTCTCAGTAATATTCAACTGGCAATTATTACTGTGGAACTCCACTGTACCCATTATCACAAACACATACACACACATAAATATATGTGTACACACACACACACACACCCCTATCCTGATCAGATGCACTGAATTTTTTTTAATGTGTCCAAGCTACTGGGGGAATAATGTCAAGTCTGCTTTAACTCTCACTGATTTCAAATGACTAGTCCAGAGGAAATTCTTAATTCATTTTAACCTTCGGTTTGAGGTTGCTGAATGTGCTGATATTTTTTTTAAAACTTATGCAAAAGCTGCATCTTTATTTGCTAGATTTTGCTCTGTTCTGTTCCTTCCTGCTTCCTGCCCTTCTGGAGACAGTCCCATTTTCATTATCATCCAAGTTCTGAAGTTCTTCAGGGGCCAAGACTTTGAGCTTTTAAAATATATGGCACTTTTCCTGGACTGACACTTGACCTCTTTCTTTTCTCCTAATCCTTATGGACATCATTCGTATCTTGTTCAGTGCTGTGTAATTTCTGATCACCTTTCCAACAATCCAATCATAGCCAATTATGGTCATTAACTTCCAGTGATAAAAAAAAGAGCTTTGTTTTCTGCTTTTCCTTGCAGATTTCATGACATTATATTTTTTTCCCTCCTTCAGCACAATCTTCGTATCTCGTGTTGTAGTTTTTTAATAATTTGAATTGCACACATACACAAACATACCTGGAGACTTACTTCTTCTATAAAAATAATGCAATATGACAGCCAATTACATCTCTATGTAAAGTTTCAGAAAGAAACCTTCTGTATGCTAATTTTTATTGCTTTATGCCTCACTGCTCCTTTCATATTACAGAAAATACCCATAGAAATCATCTTTCAAACCTTGGATTCTAATTAAACTGACTTGGCTGCCATTGAGATGGAGTCTTTCACAGGGTGTTTATAATGATAACTCAATGACTTCAGAGTGATAGAATGTCATACCCCTCAAGCGTGTATCTCTCTTTTATCATCTTTGCATAAACTTATGAGGAATATACAAATGGTGAGCTACTCTGTTAAGTGTTGGCTATCATTTAATGGTCTTTTGGCACTCAGTTTCATAAAACTTGAGTAACATCAGTCTGCACCATAGACCACTGGAGATTTCAGCATTTCTTTCCCCTTCTGTTGAACAAGCAAATAGAACAAACTGTTCTTCATTGCCTCTCTCATTGGCTTCTGCGTGGTTATCGGAAGAGAGTGGTAAGTGAATGGGCAATGCTGAGGTCACATTGCCTAACAACTCAGAATATGAATGTAGGACTGCTGCTTAATTATCAGTTGAGAAGTTTAAAATATAGATTGAAACTTCCTCTTTAGAGATGACCCTGCATACCACTAGCTTCCTGTTGCCAGTTTCCTTACCTTCCCACTGCCAGGAATGGGGCAAATTTTGCATTTCACGTGTAGTAAAAAGTAAATTCAGCATGTTTCCTTCCTGCTTGCTTCCAGGACAGGAAAAAGTACAAGTGTGTGTCATAATTGTCCTTACCATTTTTAAAATTATTTATGATGAGGAAGTAGAGGGCTGCTATATACTTGTCACAGTTGCATTCAAAAGGGTTGATCTGTCACCAGCTGTAAAATTAGAAAATCAGCCATTAGTGCTTAGAGACAAAAACTTACCATTATGAAATGTTGTGTGTGGTGCACTGATAATGAACTGTCAAAGCTCATCCAATCATCCTATGGATTTTTTCTCTATGATTACTAAGGAAGCATAGGTCTTTAGAAGAATTTATAGTTGGTTTAATAGTAGTTCACATGATGATCAGTCCCAAAGCCTTATCTGCTGTTCTTTCCTCATCTGGAGCAGCAGCATCAATATAAAAATCAAACTTTGCATAGTCCATCATCCCAACCATTCTCCACAAGATCTTTATTCTCATTGTCCTCCATCTTATTAATTTATAATGTATATTAATGCTCATATTTGGCCTTGGGAATCTGTTTTCTTGACATCGTACTCATGACACCATGAGGCTCTATTTAGCATGAGAACAACACACCCAGTGTGAAACAAAATAATAGAAATCAACACAGTGAATCAAAATCAATGTCAGGGAATAAAAGAGAAGCTAAGAATGAGTTCAATAAAAGGAGAGGAAGAATAATACCGTAGTATCATTACAATCAGAATAGTTATTCAGTGAAACCTGAATATTGCCAAGGTAGGAATTTTTGGGGAGGATTTTTGGAATTAGTAACAAAAAATAATTGCAGAGATTTAGGTTTTAGAAAGCTCTTATATTTCAATGATGACATAAACTATTAATATGCAGAGAACGAAAGATATGGCCAAGAAATATAAGATTAAATGTGATTTGTAGTAATGCCAGTATTGATTCACACTGCAGTTTCAGAAAGATAATTCTAAGAATTTATTTAAAAGGAGTTAGGAAGAGATGGATAAATCCTAAAAATGTAGTTTTGACTAATGGGACCACATTCAGTTCCCTATAATTACTATTGGTCATCAAGTGATAAGTAAGTTTGTCACTCTCAACTATCTTAAAATAGTAACAGCTAAAATTCTTTTCTATGTTTACATTAGTTTGCTGAAAAAATATGCCCTGGAGGTAAACCAAAAATATTATATTAAGAAGCTTCTCAATATGTTCAGTTAGTGGCCACACATTTTTAGTCTGAGCACTTATTGTTCCCTTTTTCTTAACCCGAACTGCTCTTCTGAATATCCCTGGTTAGGTAAATTTCATTAAGTCACAAAGTCAATCCTACACAGATGCCCTATCTTGTTAAACACATTATAGTTTGTATAGGTAGTTGAAATACTTCTAAAATTGAGTTTGAGACTGAGTTTCCTTTTCTGAATGAAGTTACACTGACTACAATATAGAACTAATGAGCCACATGGAGATAAGTTTGATCAGTTTCAATGATGTTGCCTAGAAGTAGCTTAAGATGGCAATATTTCTTAGTTGAAAGATAATGAAGGAAGAAACACTATTACATTAGATAGACAGGAACTCTAAGCAAGCAAGGCTTTTCAAAGAAGACTTGAAGGTTAAATCATCACTTGTAACCACTTTCAAGTCAGGGTGAGCTTTCACCATCTCTGCAAATAGTAACAAACAGTTTTATTCTTATCTTATTCATAGATTTACCAATTTACCTCCACTTGCTGTTTAATTGCCTAGCCTGATTTAAAAATAGGTTCTGCGAGAGCATTTTTACAGAAAAAAAAATCAAAGGGCAGCTGCAATTGTCACACAGATATACCAATTTTCCTTCAAAGACATGGGCTGGGATCCAAAAAGATATTTGAGATGTATTCAGAAGCTTTTGTGTATTCTCATGATATATGTTTTCCCTTTATGAAAGAGTTCTCTGTGCCATTTCTGAAACTACTTGTGGAAACAGATTCCCTATTAAAAAGGGCTTATTGCAGCATAGGTAGAAACTATTAAAAACAACAGCATTTGGTGTAGTAGTTGCAACAGGTACCTTGAAGAGTTCTTCATGCATTTGTCCCCATATCCAGCAGTATTTTTTTCCAAATAGTAAGTCGTCATAACACCATCATCTCAATGAAGTTACTAGTAGTGGTTAAGCAAGGTAGCCACTGAGCAGTTGCACTTAGCGATGCTGATATGTGAAGAAGTGTACATTAGATACATGTTAGTACCATATGCATTTACGTATAACTGCACTCCATTAGTTTCCTCAATGAATCACAAAAAATATGTCAAAATTGGTTGTTGGTTCTGAGAAGAAGTTTGGTGACTATTCCTGAAATTCAGGCCTTCCATTCAAAAACCCCAGAAGATTTACCAACTTCGCCTGTATTTGTACCGAGATGCCCTAAGCACGGTTACTCATGCACTCGTCACTTCACGACTTGACTACTGCAACGCTCTCTACATGGGACTGCCCTTGCCTACCACCCGGAGGTTGCAGCTGGTCCAGAANCAGCATGGCATGGGTCCGGGGTACTTGCAGGAACGTCTCCATCCGGCATTGCATTCCAATCGCCCTGTGCGCTCCCACTGGCAGGCCCTCCTGGGGGTGC
>AZIM01000405.1:288763-307046 GCA_000516915.1 Ophiophagus hannah | reverse complement strand
ATCTGGGTCCTCATTTTACCCATCTTGAAAGGATGGAAGACTGAGTCAATCTTGAGAGTGGTATGATTTGATCTGCCAAATTGCAGTCAGTCAGCAGAAATATCCTGCAGTACTGCATTCTAACCACTGCGTCACCGTGGCTCTTGACCTTTAAATCATTCCAATGGCATCACAGTATCTATTTCATCAAAAGAGTCTTGGGCATTCAAAAGGAGCCTTCAAAGCTTTCACCAGCCTACTTTGGGATTTCTTGTCACAGCCATTCCATGCCTAGATCCGTTTCTTTATTTGTTTTTTGTATTCCCATTTTGGTAATCTCAATTCTGTTGTCTTCCATGCCTTCAAAATTGTATAATGTGTGTGTCAGGTAAGAGGTGGTTTTTTTTTCAAATTTTCATAATTTTAATGTTTAACCATTGAAATATGTATCATTTCTGAGATACTAATTAATATTTCAGCCAATTTTTTGATGGATTATTTGAGACAAGTAAAAGTTATAGCTGGCTTGGCCTTATAACCTTTTCTGCCTGGTCCTTCAGTTTCCTCTAGTGTCCATTTGCAGTCTTCATCAAGCCTCAGTTCCTAATACAGGTTTACTTCTGATTCACCCATTTCCCATAAGTATATTATTTAATTATATAATTCTTTTCAAATCTTACAGCAAAATAACAAATATTCCAAATCTTTGTAGTCTCCCAATCCATTTAAAACTTGTATATTATTTTAAACTTTTAAATTACTGTTTAAAGTCCTTTAATTGAAAGAAGGTAAGACTCATCAAGTGTCAAATTTTGAAGTTTTTAAATATAAAATAGCTAAATAATAAAATAGCTGAATTGAACATTTCCAAATGTGATTAAAAAGTGAGTTTATCTGGCTTATCTGCCACTGCTGGGAGCAAAGATGATGTCTCCCTTGGCTTCTGGCATTCAAATCCATGGAAGACCACTAATATATGGTCTCCTCACATGAAGCTGCCAGACAGAGCACTCATGGGTGATCTCCTGTTTTCTTCCTATCTGGAGAGATAGGAAGTCATCCACAGTGGAGTCATCCACAGTGGAGATGTCTTCAGTTAGCCAATACCCAGAAGTCAGAAAACTTGGCAACCAACAAAACCATTCACAGCAGTTGCACTGATCCTTTCAATGCACACTAACACATTGTTTATAAGACTAACTTGGATTCCTACTTTTAAAATTCAATTCTAATTATGTTAAAATATGACTCAGAAGAATCCTTCCTACAGGTAAATTAACAGTAAGAAGCCCTGTAATAGGAGGAAAGAAAGCTCTGATAAGATCTGTTTCTGCAATAGCTCCTTCCACCTTCTGCAAAATACATCCAATTTAATTTAGAGCCAATACTACTACACTTAATGTATTTGCTGCTGGTAATGATGGGATGAGTATGTATTTCTGTGTCTTTCTTCCCTCCAGTGTTTCTTTAACTTGATAGAGAACAGTTTACAAGAAAAAAAACATAAATTAATTCACTTTGTACTATGTAGGATTGATTTTAGAAAGCCAAACTTGAATTGTATTAGTATTCCATGTAATAGTTGCTAAAATTTGACCAACCCAAATCTATTTTGATTTGGATCCATATTGACTAGTTTAGCAGCAATAAACTTAGGATGGATTTTCCCTGTGGAAATGGTTACTAATGCAATAGTACCATATATACTGAAAAATAAACCGATCCACAGATAAAGTGACCCTTTTTAATCCAAATAGCATAAATATATACCACTTGCACATGAGCCAACCTTCACATTTTCAGTTACGTTTTGATTTTTGCAATTGGCTTATCCATGGGTGGTGCACTTTTCATGGTATTTCAGTTACAATTGAAGGGTTGGCTTATTCTCCAATGGGCTAGTCTACAAATATAAAGAGGTACCTATTATTTACTGTCTGTACTTGTGGTTAAGCCCATCTGTGGATAAACCAAACACAACTTTCTGGCTGTAATTTTTTTAACCTAAAACTCTCAGCTTATCCCTAATATAAAGTACCCAGGTGTTTTATTTAGATGGATTTTAGTGACATTTCAGAATGTAGCAAGATGATTTTACAATACTTTTGTTGTTTTGTCAGATGATGTGGAGAGTGTTGATTCCGGATGGCTGACATGTCAGACAGAAATAAGGCTGCGGCTACATTTTTCTGAAAAACCACCTGTATCAATAACGAAGAAAAAATTCAAAAAATCTAGGTTTAGGTATGGTTATTTTAGTCCATCTACAGTTTATTAAAGTGCTTTTATAATGTAATGGTTGTTATATGCTTGTCTTTTGTAGGGGCTTTGTGTGGACTTTTTCAGAAAAGCAATAGTAAAATCAATGCCAACATCAATTCTCAGTGGGAGAACTGAAGTTAGTTACAGTTCTAAAACTGGTTTCTTGACCCTCTTGGAACAAGGTCTATACTAAGGATAGTCATACACTTTTTAATAATTGTAGGAGAAAAGTGTCCATTTTTAGTAAATTTACTAGCAGAATAACCTTGGATGTCTTGTGTAAAGCACATTTGGATCAGTCAGGAGCTTGTCGCTTTCAGTTTCTTGTTTTCCATAATGGCCAATGAAATGCTTCTAGAAAAACATCAAGTAAAGTATAAGAGTAATAAGCTTTTACATGCTGGCCTTTGAATCAGCTGAGCAGCTGATCAATCATGTATACTACATCAAACTTAGCTTTTCTTTTTTTTTTACTGTTTAGAGTGAAACTCACCCTTGAAGGTTTGGAGGAAGAAGATGAAGATGATGATGATGACGACAGACTTTCACCTGTGCTTCATCATAAAATGGCAAATACATTAGAGACTTCACTTATAAGTGATACTGAATACAAGTCCCGACATTCTCAGCCTGAATGTGGATATGGTCTGCAGCCAGATCGCTGGACAGAATATACCATACAGACCATGGAACCAGATAACCTTGAATTAATCTTTGACTTTTTTGAGGTAAAGACTTGCTATATATAAAACTTGGCTCTTTTGTTTTGATGATTAATGAATGTGATGTTCAGACACTTTTTTAAATATGCCCTAACAGAGAATGAGGAATTTGCTCATGAATAGTCATCCTAAATTGGACTACAATTTTTATTTAAAGTTCTTGTTTAGTGCATAGGAAGCGTGATACTTTTTAGATATTATGGACATGAAAGATCTGTCTCTATGTTTCAGTTAACACTTGTCTTTGCTAACAGTACATGATAACATATAGAGAAACCTCAAATTGATGTAGGAGTAGCTTAGTATCCTCCAGATATTTTGAATTATTGTTTCCACAGTCACCTGTTGGTGATGCCTGAATAGAGCTATGGATCAAAATGTCCAGACAGCAATATGTTATCTATACCTGGCCTCACCTCACTTAATGTAGCATCCAAATGGAGACATCATGGTGTTACTTTAATGAGAAATCTCTCCTGCCTTAAATATCAGCAACACAACTCATTAGCCCTTCTCAAAAGTATTGAATATACTACCAAATATGGAGAGCTTGGACAAATCATCTACCTTTTTAAAGAAAATCTTATTTTAAAAGTCTTAATCTAGCATGGGTGTTTAAAAATAGTAATGAGTTATTTATAAATCAATCATAACAATGGCTTTACTTAAACATAAAATAACAGAATTGGAAGAAACCTTGAAGGTCATCTAGTCCCTGCTCGAGCAGGAGACCTTATAGTATTTCAGACAAATGATGGTCCAGTCTCTTCTTGAAAGCCTCCAGTGATGAAGCACCCAAAACCTCTGAAGGCAAGCCTTCCACTGGTTGATTGTTCTCATTGTTAGGCAATTTCTCCTTAGTTCTAGTTTGCTTCTCTCCTTCGTTAGTTTCCATCCATTGTTTCTTGTCTTGTGGAGTACCTTTCCAATTTTAGCTAAAGTTGATATTAAGGGAAATGCTTTCACCTTGTATAAGCAAAGCAATACCTTTAAATACCCAATAACTTTGTAATTGTAGGAAGATCTTAGTGAAACTGTTATTCAAGGAGATGAGATTCCAGGCCATGTGGGCTCCGCTTGTCTGTTATCTTCCACCCTTGAAGAATCAGGAAAGACCGCTGGTATTCTCACACTTCCCATTATGAACAGAATTTCGCGAAAAACAATAGGAAAAGTTAGAGGTATGTTTATTTTCTAAAAAAAAAAATGGTGGCAATGCAAACAAAAACTTATGCTAAATACATTTCCCATTACTGGATTTTTAAATACTGATTCCATTAGCGCTTGATAGAATTACATACATTCTTGAAGGGATGGTAATAATCTAATAACTCCACCAGAGCACCAAGAGGCATATTTAAGGAAGGCAAGCTTTGTATACAATGAAAATAACAAGGATCTATTCAGTGATTATTGATATTAATAGTGAATCTTTCTTGTTTAGGTTTGGGAAGCTTGGTTGCTTTCCAGTGGACTTAAATGAAATGTAGCTTAATTGTTAATCAGAATCAGAAAAACAATTCTATTTATTCTTTTTCCATAGTGGACTATATAATTATTAAGCCAATTAATGGGTTTTCCTGTGATATGGAAGCTTCATATGCCAAATACTGGAGGCCAAGAACAGGACTGGATGTTGGCCATAGGGGCGCTGGGAACTCTACAACTACAACTAAGTAAGCTCATCTGATTGAATTATAATTGTAAATTCATACATTGAAGTCTTCTGTATGAAAGGTGGGGACAATGGCTTCTTAGATCCTAGACTTGAGTTATATTATAATCCAGGCCAACAAATGATGATTGCCTTTAAATACCATCAACTAAGGTATCCTTTTCAGCTGGCTGGGCATTTCTGCTGGTTGGGTTGTGCAGTCTGTCGCTGGTTTGGCTCCTTTCTTCAAAGCATGTCCCAGTCAGTGTTGACTGGGAGTGAGAGTTCCAGCCCATGGTTATTCCAACATTGCTTCATGCTTCTGAAATCATTTTACTTGTGTGGTGTAGCATGATTTTACCAAGAGCACCATTTATTTTTAACCTACCAAGGCCAATCTAAGGGTAGTCTTTTCACTAGCATTTCTTCAAGTGATTTCTAGCAATTCATGCTTTGCAATGAGCTTTCAAATAACTATACCCTCTTCTGAGCATACTCATTCAACAATAGTGATGACAATATTGCCAGCCTTTCATCATGATATTCCTCTATCAGATGGCCACAGAAGTTTGATCACCTTATGATGATCCTCCAGTCAAGATAATACTTTTGTATGTGTATTTTAGAAACTACAACAACTATCTGCAGTAGAGACTGCAAGAATTATTTGTCTGTGGTGGAATTCTTTTGAGTAGTCATCTGTAAATTCAAGCAACCTGCATTTCCCTGACATTAATAGTCTTTAGTGAAAGGATCTAGCAGACATGGCCCTTGGTAGTATGATATAGTTTGAGATCAGGGGTATTTTTGAATAATTCTGTAAATTCTGGGAAGCCTTGAAAAGAGGAGAGGGAGGGAGGGAGGGAAGGAGAGAGAGAGAGAGACAGGGAGAGAGAGACTTTTGCTGCTTTCCTTGCATGTAGCCAAAAGCAGCAGAAGAAGAAAGAAGCGGAAAGAAGCACCCAGGTGGCCAGGCAAGGTGCATGGGGCAAGTGGGGCAAGTTCCCCTCCTCCGCCCTTTCCCCCCTCCCCTCACTACCTCATACTGTTCGCAATGCAAGTGACGCAAGCCTTGTGTTCCCGCAGGCCATATTGGTGGCGTAGCCTTGTGTTCCCGTGCAGCCTGGATTTATTGCTTTGGAGGGTGCTTTGGGGGTGACATTTACCTACGGAGCACCAAAACTTTCTCGTGGACCACCAGTGGTCCCCGGCCCACCAGTTGGCAACCACTGTTGTTGTTCAAATCTGTTTTATTTGTATTTGCACTGACTTTCTTTATACATGGATCTTTTCAGACTTGCTAAAATTCGAGAAAATACCATTGCTTCTTTAAAGAATGCTGCTAAACATGTATGTATACTACTTTTTTAAAAAAATAGATTCCTTTTTGCATATTAACATTTAGAAATGTCTGTTTGCAAGTAATTAAATGATCCATACTTGAAATAAACTGGCTGTAATCCAACTAATGTTTTTCTGCCACTGATAAGCCCTCAATATAAAAGTGAGAGCCATTCCCCCTCTTCTTTCATTCCCCAAATCTGCTATTGAAAGTCATCAATTATCTTGGGTTCCAATTATATCCTGTAACTTTTTAATGGAAACCTAGTAGGATATATCTTTTTAAGCTAGCTTTTGAATGGCACACATGAATTAATAGATTAGTTTTTTTATAAACATCAAAGTTTGGTCTTCCTTTTCATTTCTTACAACTATTGTCTCTCTAAAACTATTGTCAACTATTGTCTCTCTAAAAGCAAAAGAAGTTGACACTGGGATATTTCTGCAGTTTAATTATACAGCACCTATATAAAAAAATAAAAAGATTGGGGGGGAAAGCAGTATTCTCATTTAGCCTCACATATTTTAATTGTTACATTTTCTATGAAAATTTTATGTTGCTGTACTTGGGATTTTAACATATTAACCTCTTTAATAGGTTTTAGTGATATCCCAAATATTATTCTTGTAAAATGATAATTTCTGTCTTGTGAATTTTCACAGTGGGGGATAGTTCTTAATTACTTTACAACCTAATAGCTACCTCAAAATTCTAGCTGTATGATGCAAGCCCTCCACCCAAAAGGCAGAAGAAGGACTGCAAAAGTGTAAAGAACAAAAACTTTGAAAAGACTCTGAAATTATATCATTCTTTAAAAATAACAATATTGATCATTTACTTAAAAAGTGTCTTATGCCAGCAAATTGTCAGTTGATGCCATATATAAAATATAATGGGAAGCAACGGCTCAATGGTTAAAGGCACTGAGCTTCTGAGCTGGAAAACTGGGTTCGAGACCCAAGCGCTGCACGACAAGGTGAGCTCTTGTTACTTGCCCAGCTCCTGCCAACGTAGCAATTTGAAAGCATGCAAATGCAAATAGATAAATTGGTACTACAGTGGGAAGATAGCAACATTATATGCGCCTCAGCGTATAGTCATGCTGGCTACATGATCACAGAAGTGTCTTTGGACAATGTTGACTCTCTTAGCTAAGAAACAGGTGATAATCGTCCTCTACAATCGGACATGACTGGGGGGATAGGGGAAACCTTTATCTTTAAAATATAATAACTATATAGCTCTAGGTAATCATGATGGAATAAAATCGAGAAAAATATTAAATATCAGAAATTATTTCATAGCACATTTGGGGAAGCGGCAATAGTATCATAAGAAAAAAGTATTTGTCAAAAAATTAAATATCTGTTGTGTCCCTAATAATATGTTCTTTTCCTCTGGAAAATCTTATTTACATGGTCAGCTTAACTGATGTTCCCACTGAAAGAATTTGACTCCATTTGCACCAGTTTCTTTAGTTGTTTTGTGATTGGAAAACTTAAAAATCTTGTTACTTTTTAGAGTAAAAATTATTTTTTTATGTTAAATTTTCATACATTTCTTCTTCATGCATTCATGCCCACCTATTTTAAGAGATCTCCCCACTCATTCTAAATTGAAGACCACTTTGAATCTGTGAAGGAAGCTCTGTGGATCCAATCCACAGTCAAGGAATTACTTTAGAATTCTTATCCAAATTATGTACCTAATGCCTAAGGGAAATTTAATGCATAGTAATAGGACAAGGGATCATTTATGAATTCTTGAAGGGGGATAATACTGAACATTGCTTGCATTTTTTGTCCTTACAGCCTGAGGGTACCTAAAATATTCCCCCAGAGAACCTCAATAAGCTACTTTTGTATTGTAAATTTCAATAGGAAAGATGGAGGAAAATTTTAATTTCATGAGGTATTAAATGAATGATATGTGGTTTAGTTAATTATATCCTTATTAATGAAAATAAAATAAAAAAAATTTTGTATGCTGGGCCTTCCTGCTTCTAGGAGGTGACACCTGGCATTTCTGTCAAAGCATACATTGAGCCATCAGATTCCATTGAAGAAAGATGACATGAAAATAATGTAACAGGCTTGGAATGAATGGGAGAGAACTCTTTTCTGTGCATGTTTTTTTCTACTCAGCTTCTAAATTTTACATTGTTTATCTCCCTCCCCTTTTTGCCCCCACTTTTCACTTAGGGAGCAGCATTTGTGGAATTCGATGTACACCTTTCTCGAGATCATATCCCAATTATATATCATGATCTTACTTGTTGCATTGCAATGAAAAAGGTATGTTCATTGTACATGATTTAGTTAATGTTTAGAGTGTCCATTACATGGTTTTAATTCAAGAAGCTAACATTGTTGATAACAATACAATTCCATTAATGGTTTATGTTTCAGAATACTGTATTTTACTATTTATTTCCTTCTCTTGATACCCAAGATTAAATTGTTACGTTTAAAGCAGCTATTTATCTGAATGAATCACGGGGATATTTATTAGACTAACATGTGTCAAATGGGAAATTTGAAAAAAAAAGTGGTTTTCTAGAAAGCATTGTCTTTCAGGAGTGTATGCTGTCTTTTCTTGTGTTTTTTTTATGCTGTCTATAATCTAAACACCTTGAAATTCCTAGTAAGGGAATCTTTAATATTATCCTCAATGTTACTTTACTTATTAGCTTCAGGTTTGTTTGTTTTTTGCTTTTTAATTAATATATAACATAGATTTTTTAATACAGATTTGTATAAATAATTATTACAAAAATGCTGGAATTAGTAGAAATCATTACATTGACTTTGCAACATAATCTGCATATATTTGTCTGGGAGTAAGTCCTATTAAATGTATTTATTAGTTGTTTTTTAATCTTTCCTGTATTACTTTATAAGTAACTCAAGGCAATGAACATAACTCATTCCTCCTCTTATTTTCCCCATAGCAACAACCCTGTAAAGTCGGTTGGGCTGAGAGAGTGTCTTGCCCAAAATTGCCCAACTGGCTTTTATCCTTAAGGGGTGGGGGGCCAAAACTCACATTTTCCTGATTTCTAACCTGGTTACTTTAACTACCAGATCTACTTCCTAGCAGATAGCCTTAGAAGAATTTCTTAGATCCAGTGACTTTATAACCAACCTGTATTTTTTTACTCTTTCTGTAAAGAAAAAGGAAACTGAACCATTGGAATTATTTGAGATTGCAGTTAAAGAGCTTACATTTCCCCAGCTGAAGTTATTGAAGGTACAGTATTGTATTGACTGATTCATTAAGCATTTCTCAAAAAATACATCAAGTAACAGTGTTATTTATCTGGGCTGCCTATGATTAGGTCAGGGGTCTGCAACCTTAAACACTCAAAGAGCCATTTGGACCCGTTTCTCACAGAAGAGAAAACACAGGGAGCCACAAAACCTGGGTGGGCGTGGCCAGCTCGATAACACTCACTCCCAGTCACATGACACACACCCCAGCCACACCTACCCAGATTTTTGTGGCTCCCAGTATTTTCTTTTGTCTGGGAAATGGGTATCTCTCTGTGTGTGTTTCTCTCTGTCTCTCTCTCTGTCTCTCTCTCTCTCTCATCTCTCTCTCCCTACCATCTCTCTTTTTCCCTCTCTGTCTCTTTCTCTCTCTCTGTCTCTTCCTCTCTCTTTCTCCCTCTCTTATCTCTCTCTGTCTCTCTCATCTCTCTTTCATCTTTCTCTTTCTCCCTCTCTCTCATCTCTCTCTTTCTCCCTCCCTCCCTCCCTGTGTGTGTGTGTTCTCTCTTGAACCATTTCCAAAAACAGGTGAGGGTTTGGGGTTTTTTTGCTGATGTTGTTCTTTCTTCTTCTTTGGATGNTTGAACCATTTCCAAAAACAGGTGAGGGTTTGGGGTTTTTTTGCTGATGTTGTTCTTTCTTCTTCTTTGGATGCTTTTTACCATATGATTTAAATCAAAAGTCATTTCAGGTTCTCAGATAAATGAAGCTCTTTCATCCCCCTGTTGTGGCTTCCTGTCGGCTGAACACACCACTGGCTGGCCCCACTCCTCACCCTCCCCTCCCAGTCACTCCTCGCTTGGCCTAAGAAGGTAAGGGTGATGGCGGCAGATGGAGACTTGCTCCATATTCCAGAGTGGGAGTGAAGTGCCCCTGTACTTGCCTCATCTTCTGGCCCTTGTTGGTGCTACGTGTACCTCGGTCGCTTTTTCTCTCTTCCCAAGACACTGGCCTGGCTGCAGCCAATGCTCCACATTGTAATGGGCTCCAGGAGGAGGAGGGGAAGCTGTCTCCCCCATTGTGTAGCGCACTAACTTTAAGTGTGTTGTGCAAGGCACTGCAAGAGCAGTGAGCAGGCCATGGAGGTGGCGAGAGCAGTGGCGTCAGCCACAGATGGGCTGGGCCAGTGTCTCAGGGCAGAAAGCAAGTTGTGCATCTTCCCAAGCAACTGAGGTGCACACAGCACCAACAAGGGCCGGAAGAAGAGGCAAGTACAGGGGTGCTTCGCTTCCGCTCTGGAATATGGAGCGAGTCTCCATCCGCCGCTGTCGCCCTTAGCTTCTTAGGCCAAGCGAGGAGGAGGGACTGGAAGGGGAGGGTGAGGGGCAGAGCCAGCCAATGGTGGGTTCAGTTGACAGGGAGCTACAGCAGAGGGCCCAAAGAGCCGAATGCAGCTCTGGAGCCACAGGTTGCCGACACCTGGATTAGGGGAACCATTTGTTCCTGTCATAGTGGCAATTCCAATCAATGGGAAATATGAAATTGGCCCAGTGGTCTCTCCCTCATGAGGTACCCCAAAGATGCTCTCACACTTCGTATTTCATATATTCATGAAGCTGCTGGGAGAGGTTATCTGGTTATTGGAGTGCAAAATTATTAATATACTGCTCATATCCATTATAATATTGCCATTTCAAGCCTTGCTAGAAATCTTGTTCAACTCCTGCCTGGAAGCTCTTAGGTTCTGGATGGCACTTCTAACATGGTGCCTGCATTATGGAACTTCTTCTAAACTTCTAAAAATTAGGCTGTCTCCCTCACTGATTGTCTTCTGAAAGCTTTGAAGACTTGGTTTTCAGGAATATTTGTGATTGTTGCTATTTGGATGTCTGTTTCTCATTAATAAGTGCTATAAATAATGTTTGATTGATGATGTGCTATCAAGTCAGCATCAGCTCTTAAGAGACCACATAAATTTTCTCCATTATGTTCCATTTATAACCTCTTCAGATCTTTCAGTGGTACACTCATCACCACTGAGTCCAACTACCTTATTCCTGGTTGTCGTATTCTCTTTCTTTCCCAGCATTAGAGCCTTTTCCAGGGAGATGGATATTTACATTATGTATCTCGCATGATCATTTGAGCCTTCATAATTAATATTATTGTACTTTACTATTTGAATATTCTGTTGTAAGCCATTGTAGTTGTGAAGACTTGGCAGCATAGAAATTATATAAATATGTTCCTGACATTGACATTCATAAGACTATAATTGAATGAATGTCAACACATTGATTGAATGTCAACACATTCATGACGCTGTGCTCTGCAAAAGTTCAAATAGCAACAAGATTTTTATTATCGGGTAGGCAGTTTATGTCTTCATTTTTAGGACAAAATTTTACAGATACTGCTTAGAAAATGAATTTGCTTGAAAGGTTTTGCAACTTTTGATAAATAAAGATTTCTAAAATATTTATTCATTCAATTTGTAGTTGACGCATGTGACTGCATTGAAATCTAAAGATAGTCAAGGTATGTAGAAGTCTAAACTCTAGGTCATACTTGCACAGTGCATATTTATGAATGTATTAATGACCTTGCTGGTTAATTTCAATAGTTTGTAGTGTGTTTAGGTGGGAGTAGAATTTATAATATAGCACTGTTAATATGCAAAATATATTCCCTATTTATGAGAACTCTCTCCCGGCTTTTAATAATTTACTATCCTATTTTTTTAATGAAGCAATAAGCCACAAAAAATTAGAAAAGCAAACAGTAGTTCTTTAATTAAATTAGTAATATCCCTTTGGAATTGGTTTTCCTGGTTAAGCTGAGCAATATACCTGATACATTTTGATAATTCTGTATTGAGATATTGAAAAAGGCCAATTACTACATAGATGTTTTTTAGTCCAGCGGCCCCCAACCTTTTGGGCATCAGGGGAATGGTTCCATGGAGAGAGGCTTTTCCATGGACCAGAGGGAATGTGGCTTCATATGCTGCCTGCATCACACAGATGGGGCTTCACTTGTTCGTATGGCTCAATTTCTGGCATGCTGCGAACTGGTGCCAGTCCACGGACCGGAGGTTGGGGACCTCTGTTTTAGTCTAACTCCCTCCTATTTTATGAGGCATTTAAGATAGATTTTATAAGAGATGCTTATTGGTATATGAAATGTTTCTATCATTCAGAAAAGTCAAGGAAGAAGATTAATGGGAGACAATTTAGATGTGCTGTTATCATTAAATTAGCCACTACATATTGCATTTATCTTATTACAGCTGTGCCTTGGAGCAAGATCACTGACATTTCTAGAAATGGGGCAATAAATTGCTGGCCTTTATAAATGGATGGGTAATCTGTCAGCCAACTCAAGCTCCTTGAGACCTTGGCCCTGAAAATGCCTGGCAGAATGTCAGAATGTTGATGGTGTGATTTACATGTTTAAAAAGAGTGCTATAGAAGTGAGGATGAGAATGTATGATCTCCTACTTTCATCTTTAAACTTTCCTCAAATCCAAAAATGGTCCCTAGTTTTTCAGTTGCGTCCCTTCTATTGATGTGGTCTTGTTGAAAGGCTTCTGATCCATTACCAGGTTAGGCATGTGAATTGTTACCTCCAAGGTGAAAAAAATTGGACATCTGTACTTCAGACAATGCATCATTGGTAATTGCATTCACTGTTGAAATTGGATGCCCTTTATTTAAAATTTTTCTTTCATTTTATATTTCTTCTCTACAGAGTCATTTAAAGAAGAAGAAAATGTACCTTCTGAGATGCAGCCATTCCCTTCTTTACAATCAGTAAGCTGCCGTTTAGTCTGTACATTTTAGTGTAAGCTCTGAAATAGAATACTGGAGGTATTAAAACTTAAGAGAATAATCCCATGATTTAAAAAAATACTAAAATAATATTTGGCCCTATAACAGATAGTGAGCAAGATGATGTAAATAATTTTAATTGTTTTTGTTGCTTTGTAAGTATTTTTAAATCTGTTGCGTAATCATAGCTCAACTTTCATGCTTCTAATGCGTGTGGCTAAAGACAGATTATAGACAATGATTCCAGTTTCGCTGTCTTATGGAGCTCTGTTAGCATTTGTTTTGTTAATTTGATATTATACATGTAATACGAGTATACTCAAGGCAAAAATAACCAAAATATATGTATCAAACTTTTAATATATGTATTAAAATTTTAAAATTACATATGCTAGTAATCAATGAAAATAAATCAAGGCTAGGTAGCAGATAAATAGCAGATAAACATTAAGGTGGCTATTAGAAAATGCTAATCTTCGAAACCAATGGAAAATTTTTTTAGATAATGTCAAATAGGTGTCCTGGATCAAGAATTCAATAAATGGAACATAGGTGTATAGAAAACTGCACTGTACTAAACCGATAAAAAGCAGATTCAAGAAACTGATTGTTTAAATTAGTTCAGTTAATTGCATGCACATTTTTTAAAAATTTCTGTAAGTAGAAAACCTTAATATTTTTATGAAAGCTGATAAGTTAATGTAAAGCTAGGAAGTTAATATAGCAAATGGTGCATTCATTGATGAAGTGAACCTAATAAAGTTTATATTTTTTAAGAATCAAATTTTGCAATATAGCATTAAACTTAAGAGCACAGACTTTCAGTTTAGATAAAGGTTAAAATTTCCTTTCATTGGATGCACCTATTTTTATGTGATGGTAGATTTTCTATGTGGCATTCATTACAATGTACTAGAATATTTGAGAATCTAATTGATTCTCGAGCTGCCATTTGTAGTTATTTGGAAGTCTTCAAAAACAACTCTTATAATTTTAAAAGGAACTATTTAAATCAGAAAAATAGCTTCTAAATACAGACAAGTTAACAGTTTTACTGATCAATTATATAATGCTAAATTTACAAATTGTATGTGCAAAATGATAATGTACATGAATATATATATAAATTATATAGCATTTATAATTTCAGATTTTGTCCATCACAGCCAAAATCCATTGAATGCAGGTCCATAAATCAATGTTTTAGCCTTGGCCTCAGTAGTGCTTACATTGCTGGAATTCCTTTTTTTTATCCAGGTACTAGAATTGATTCCTGAAGAAGTTGGATTTAATATAGAAATCAAATGGATCTGCCAGCAAAAGGTAAGAATCATTTTTTAATGTAAGTGTTTACATAAACCTTAAGTTTTATCTATCAGTACTTCCTTTAAGCCAATAGTTATATTATAAAACAATGATGTTGGAAGGAATTAAGACATTTTCAATGATTGTCTGTTACTATAATGTATAGGACCATGAACTACCACAATAGATTGATGGGGGGGAGGGAGGGAGGGAGGGAGAGAGAGAGAGAGAGAGAGAGAGAGACTTGACCAGAGCTTTTGTGTGGGGAAGATATTTTTTAAGGTGAAAGACTATGACTTGAGTAAAACCTGGAGATATGCAATCTGTACATGATCCAGGTAAAAATTCAGAATTGCTATTTAATTCCATACTATACAGTGTTTATATAGAGAGAAAGCAAAATCTCCCAAAAGATTGATCTGCTGATTTGACCTGAAATGGTAAAATAACAATTCTATACTGTACAGTGAAACCTCAGTGTATAAGACCTTTGGTAGCAAGAGTGTTTTTTAAGATCAAATATTTGTTAAGCTGATGGAATTTCACCCTTATTTATGTTTTTATGTCATTTGCATTAGTATACATGACATTTACATAAACAAATGACATACATTGATGCAAGTAATATTAACATTTTATCATTGCCTAAATCTCATAAATAATATCAATTGTCTGAACAAACTTTGAAAACCACTGACTTCTCTGATATTTTGGGGATGAAGTCTGAATGCAAATCTAGTCTCTTGTTGCTGAAGTCCATTAATTGGAGTTCCATTAAATTGAGGTTTTGCTGTACTGATAATTTCAATGATTTGTAGCCAAGTTATATGTCAAGACATATTGTCTAATCATGATCTAAATCAGTGTCATTCTATAAAACTTCAATAACCCTATCTGTGGCTTTTATTTTTTTGTAGGATGGTGTGTGGGATGGCAACCTTTCAACTTATTTTGACATGAACGTCTATCTAGATATAATTTTGAAGACTGTTCTGCTCAAAGCTGGAAGTAGGAGAGTTATATTTTCTTCATTTGATGCAGATATATGCACAATGTGAGTTTAATGAAAATACTTTTAAGGACCATTTCAGTGAAGTAATTTTATCTTACAAATGTTTTAGTAGAATTTAAAATACCCTATAACTAGAAGATTCACATTCTCCTCTCTCCCCAAATGCTAATACAAACATACATGCCAACAATCCTCATATTACTATACTTGAAATCTCTGAACCAGGTAATAAGGGTATCTATTGTAGCATTGAGTATCCCAAGTTAGTAGTCAGCCTGCGCTAAGATAATGAGGAATGTACTTCAGCAATTGTTGAAGAGCCACAAAATCCTCAATTCCTATTCCTAAAGAATGTGAAATATTCTGAATCCCTCTTCTAAATATAAAGTATTACCAAAATCCAGCAAAATTATACATGTAGGAAATGTTACCTAAATGTGTTTAAACAATGAAATCTATATTTTTAAGAACCTAAATAAAAAGGTTACAATAGACTAGTGGTATTTTAAACAGAATATTTCAAAGGAAACTCCTGTCAAATGTAATGTTTCCTACATGTATAACTTTGCTGGGTTTTGGTAGTTTTCTTTTTAATTTATTAATATAAGAGAACTTCATACTCACTTCAACTTTTTACTTTAGAAAAGGGAGTTAGAATATTTCATATTCTTTAGGAAATAGCAACGGGGGATTTTATGGCCCTTCAACTGGAGTACATTTCCCATTTTCTTTGGGCAAGCTGGCTACTAAGGTGGTGATCCTAACTTCACTCTAATTTTCTTAATAGTTTAACACCTTGTAAGATACTACATAGCCATTTCTATGTACTTAAGTAATATTAAATTAATAAAAAATATTGGGACCATACAGAAGATAATAAACTTTTTATCTTATTTTCTAGGGTCAGACATAAGCAAAATAAGTATCCCATATTGTTTCTAACTCAAGGGAAGTGTGATACTTACCCAGAACTCATGGATCTCAGATGCCGTACAACAGCGATTGCTACAAGTTTTGCACTCTTTGAAAATTTGCTGGTAAGTTGTAAAACAATAAGATAATTTCATGGCAACTATTTGAGTTTTTTTCTGTCCATTGCCTGGACAGCACCACAGTTTTGATCTCCAGAAGGTATTTTGAAATGTAAATCTAGACCCTTTTTGCTGCACTTTAAAGCAACCACTCCCATAACTATCTCAGGGGGTTACATGCTGATGAATATGTTTGTGTATTCTGAAGTGCTGCATAGACTGCTAACTATATTATTATTTTTGGTTGCAAACTAAATATTAGAAAGGTACTGTAATGACTGCATAGTATCTTTATAAACATTGTCATTTCTGATGAATTCAAATTGATCTATGCATTATAATACCCCAGACACATGTATTTAATGCTACATATTTCTTTTCCAGGGTATTAACGCACATACTGAAGAATTGCTGAAAACTCCATCGTATATTGATCATGCCATATCTAAAGGCTTAGTTGTCTTTTGCTGGGGAGATGAAGCAAATGAGCCAGAGAACAGGAAGAAACTGAGGGAATATGGAGTTCATGGTCTGGTGTATGATAGGTATTACAGCATCCTAACTATCACATGTAATTTATAGTGAACATTTAAGCTGTTTGCATTTTTTGAGTTGGGCCCTATTATGACTGATTTATTTCAGTATTTGTGTTCTTATTTAAGAATCAACTTCATTTCCTAGGCCAGGTGATTGCTAATCAAACTTAAGTGATCAAAATTACTCTCTATGCTTATATCTACTATGGCTCTTTATCCAGCTTTCAGTGCGGGAGACACCTCACTTCATTGCACTTGCCATCTTATACCTTTTATTTTTTATTGATTTTATTATAATTTATTTCTTTGATCATGGTGAACTGCCCAGAGTTATTGAGAGTCTGGCAGAATGCAGGTTTAATAAATTATTATTGTTGAATGTTGGGCAGCACACACATTTAATAAGACATTATCAACATCATGTGTTGCAGCCATGTCATCTGCACTTTCAGTTTTGAAACCAAATGCTTTTAATATAAAATCACTAATAGGAATGATGAACATACTTAATACAAAATGCTGTATGCAATTTTAACTGTATGCAAATGAGCAACCAGCTTTGACATGGTATGAGTGGCATATTGTAACAATTATACTTGCTTCAGGGATGCCTGTGTAAAAGGAGGAAGGAAGAACGGATAAATATACATGCACTTCTCATCACCAAACGTTGTGCGGCAGATAGTCTGCATTTTATCTGCATCAGGCTGGTAATTAAATGAAACATTTGCCTAGGCCGAATTTATAGTTCTTTTCAATGTTGTATCAAATGGTTTAGAAAGCAGCAGATTTAAAAACATTTATTTCCAAATATCCATTTACATAGGACTAACTCCTAGCAACTATGACTAATCTAGAAAAAAAGCTAAGCAGTATTAAAACTGATTTGTACTTGGATGGGGGATTACCATGAAGTCGCAAAGCAATAGATTATACTGGGAAGTCAAACAAATATTGCTGAATACATCATTTCTACATTTTGGTCAGTAGATTACATGGATGTGTTCAAGTAGTCATCAGGAGTCAAGCTCTACCCAAGGGATTCTTTATATTTGTATATCTGTATAGGAATTTAAATCCAGATCAGGTCATAGAAATTACTAGAATGTAAATCTATATCTTTTGGTAAGTATTTTGTCCTGATTCCCTTTCCAATACATCCTGTATCATGCAAAGCAGTGTATGCATGAATCATTCCATGCATTGAACAATTCATTTCAGGCAGTCCATTTCTGTACTGAAACGGGTGTTTGATCCAGATATAAAAACTTTTGTGTTCTGAGCCAAAGAGTTTTGAGTGGAATGAAGAAAGTGAGAAAAGGGCAAGGACATCAGTGATTAAGGGAAGGGAAGTTGAGAAGATGGGTGTGGGCTATTTAGAATAGAATAGAATAGAATAGA
>AZIM01000405.1:233873-249209 GCA_000516915.1 Ophiophagus hannah | reverse complement strand
AGAGAAGAAAGAAAGAAAGAAAGAAAGAAATTCTCAGCTCTGCAGGTGACAGTCATCTGAAGAAGTCTACACTATTGTAAGGACAGAATAAGCATATCCCTGTTCTTATCATTGGCTTTCTCATGTTGTTGCTGCTCCTCAACATTGTTAAAAAATAGTAACAAGCTGCTGTACTTTCAGCTTTAACAATATTTGTACCCTTAACTTCCATTCATCTTATACTTTTAGCTAGGAGAGTATTTAGGTGGTATTGGCAGTGAAACATAGATGACAGAAGGAACAGAGGCAGCCAGTGGATAATAGATGTGGAAGATAAGACATATATTTATGATATGAGTGCCATACAGATTTATCTTAGGGCTTAGTCCACTGCAACCCACCCAAATGAAATGAGTCTAGATTTAAAGAGGGTTCCAGTGAAAGATCATTAGACAAAATGTGTTCACTAGCATTGTAGTAGGAGAAGGAAGATTGATCTATAGCTATTTTTTTAGCTTTATACTTGACACACAAACATATGTATTATTTAATTAAGCTATAATTACAGAGTTGGAAGTGACTTTGGAGAGCTTTTAATTCAACCCCCTGCTCAAGCAGGAAACCCTATACCATTTCAGACATGTGGTTCTCCAATCCCTTCTTAGAAACCTCCAGTGTTGGAGCATCCATAACCTCTGGAGGCAAATCATTCCACTGATTAATTGTTCCAACTGTCAGGAAATTTCTCCTTAATTCTAGGATTGTTCTCTCCTTCATTAGTTTCCATCCATTGCTACTTGTCCTGCCTTCAGGTGCTTTGGAGAATAGGTTGATCCCCTTTTCTTTGTGGCATCCCCATAGATATTAGAACATTAAACTAGACATATCTAATTCCTGCAGCTGTTCTTCATATGTTTCAGCCTCCAATCCCCTAATCATCTTTGTTGCTCTTCTCTCTAGTCTTTCTAGATCTCAACATCTTTTTTATAGTATGGCGACCAAAACAGGATGCAATATTCCAAGTGAGATTTTGTCAGGGCATAATAAAGTGGTATTAACACTTCGCATAATCTTTGATTCTATATCTCTGTTAATGCAGTTTAGGACTATATTAGAGGGTTTTTTTGATAGCTGAAGCATAATGGTTTACCTGTAAATAGAAGCCAACTTTGCCCGATATGCCCAACTTTGCCCAATATGAAAGATCTAAACAGTGTCAAGAGCTGCTTAGCGCTTAGAAGGGAGACCATAGTTATAAAGTAGCTTGGGAAGAAACCCAGGAAAAAGAAATAGGAAATAATTTCCTATTTCTTCCCAAATGAATCATGGAGGTGTTCAGCGGTGATTCAAGAATTAATCTCAACTTTATTGGTATCCCTGAAAATTATTTGTAACACTTTTTGTTACTACCACTTTTCTGCACTATGCTCAAATTTATTCATGTGCTGGGGCTGAAGTTTGCTTCCCAAGGTCAGAAGGAGGTCTCTGGCCTTGGAAAGCAAATCCAATATTAGGCTCTTCCTTCTCTTCTTACCGCTGTGTTTGGTGGTTTCCAGTTTGGAAATCCCTTATGTTGGAAAGGTCTGAAATGGGTGTCAAACTCAAGGTCTGGGGGCTGGATCAGGCCCACAGGATACTTAAATCTGNGCGGCTGCCACGGCCTCCTGCAACTGCCATTGAAAAAAGAGCTCGAGAGGGCCTATTTTCACTGGCAGAGGGTTGTAGGAGGCCATGGCAGCTGAAAAACAGCTTGGGAACCCGTTTTCATTGGCAGAGTGCTTGGGTCACCACAGAGGCCCCTGACAGGAGTGACGTCAAGCTGGCCACACACACCCTGGCCCTTCCACCCCAGCCCCCCCCGAGGTCAAACACAACCCTGATGCGGCCCTCAATGAGTTTGACGCCCCTGGGCTAAAAGCATTGTGCAATCAGAATTGGGCTGGAGGAGGTGGGGGAAGAACCATCTAGGAATGAGTTTAGAGAGAGATGCAAATGCATCTCCCGTTTATTTCTACCTTGTTAGAATTACATCATTGGGCATGTTGGACTGCCCTAATCTTAACGAAAAATTACATTTTATGTCATTTCATCGACTGAAAATGTTTACTCGAAAGCAAAACAACCTCTTTTTGAGTTCTGCAGGACATTTTTTTGGAATAAATAGCTCGTTTCCTAAGCTCAATATGGGCACAAAACTTGGATTTCTCTCCCGTGTACCGCACAGACCTTCCCCACCAGAATGCTAGTGTGTGAACAATTTTTTTCCCCACCAGAATGCTAATGCCAGCGCAATTCACTTTGTGGTGCCACTCACTTGTTGTGAGTCTTTGTGTATACGTGGCTTAGTTGCTTGGGTTCACTCCTCCCAAACAGCAAATGCCATTTTTTTAAGCTAGACAGTTGTTTGATACATGCATGTTTTGTGTGCCAGGATTAAGACACGAGCCAATGTTAGCAGTATTTAGAACCATCACTTTAGGTTTCAACAAAAAGTTTCACCTGGTAAGCTTTGGAACTTTTTTCAAATAAAAATCCACCATGTTGTGAAATATTTAGTGTTGAAGAGAGACTGTAGACATGCTTATATTCAGTCACTGACAAGACTAGTCACAACATACGTAGTAATGCATTGGTAATAGTTTAGAAATCTGAAATGTTCCTGGATGCACACATAGCAAACTCATTATTGGTCGTTTATAACATGAGGTATGGAAGTGGCATCACTTGGTCAATTTTCTTGGATTTTTGTCTTAAAAGTTGGAAAATACCACACTCTCTGAACAGTTGTAAGATTGTAACCACCCAAGTTCTTGGTATCATCTTTAATTGAAGGAGCTGTAATTCAATATGCTGAAGATTTCATCTGTTTGCATTGCTTATTGTTGGCAGTGTCATTAAACTTGTTTATTACCCACTGTGAAGACAAAGTTTGTTTTTATTACTACTGTATTTTTTCTCTTCATAGGAGATTGTCAGGCTGGTACAATATCATTAGTAATACAACTAGCAAATAATTCTTAGAGTTGTGCAGAGATTCAGACTTGTAGTCCAAAACAGAATTGGGAGCATGCAGGTAGTATATATCATCAACACTTAATAGAAGCCAGGATTTTCTCCAGAGTCATGTGACTGCCCTTTGCAGATGATACATGAACTTAAGAAAAAAAATGTGTTTGGTTTAAGATATTTCCTACAGATGCCAAGTGACAACCCTCCTTCCATATTACATTTTGCCCTTTAATTCCAAGCCTAGCGTATTATTTTGGTAAATAGAAAAAAATACTCAATAGTTGGAATGATTTATGACTCCAAAAAGCAGTTACTTGTGAATTATTTCAACATAAAACATTCAACATTTGTAATTGCATTTTCTCTCTTAAGCTTTGTAGATTTTGAGTTAATGAAAAAGCCTCTACTAACGCAGTTATGTAATGGTTTTAATAGTTGTAGTACCTTTTGGCTTGGTGTATTGTATGAAAGTTTAATCAGTAACCATTTAGTAACCAAACTAAACACGAACAGCTTCAGAGTATTCTAAATACAGCCAACTGTGGTTTATTCAATTACCTTTGCTGAAACTGATTTTAATTTAGCATGAAATAGCACACCAATGTAAACAGATGCCATTTCAACACTTTCAGCACAGAAATTAGTAATTAGCAGGTAGGACTATGTCCCTTATGTTTCTTTCTAATTATAACAAACTAAAAATTCTCTAGTGTAGCTGTACAACACAGTGGCTGGTTTTGCTTTAAGACCTACGTGGCTTACAGATCCTTCTGTAATGGCTGAATTCACACCAAAGAAACCTCAATATGGCTGAGCATGCTGTGAAAAGACATCCTTTAGTAGAGAGCAGTTCCATTACTTTTGAAGACAAACATGAATGCTTTCAGTGCATGTAAATTACATTTACACATTACTCAGCCTTCTGGATCGCGATATTTTCCAAGAAATGTAACCTCTTACTCTAAATAAATAACTTGCAAAAAAGAAGGAATTCTTTAATTTTTTAATAAGGCCAATCAATTTATTTAAGTCCATCTACTTTCACATATTTATACAGTATAAAATAATGATCCCTATCTATTGGTACTTAAGGTTGAAATATACCCTACAAATGTATTGCAACTGGTCATTCAAATGCAAGTCAAAAGGAGCACATGGTATACAAAATAAATATGTAAATATAACCCCTGGATAGTATTTCTAAAAACATTCATTTTACCAGATTAAATAAAAACAGAAGAAATAACATAAAGCTCTCACTACAGAGTTTATCTTTAAAAAGTTATATATAGGAACTTTTTATTGCTTTTCCTTCTGAACAAATAAAACATTAGGGCAAGAATTTGAAAAGATAACATAGCAAAGTTGGCCTAAATTATTCCTTCCCTCTACAAAGTGATTTTGAATTTGATGTAAGGAGAGGAAATTTTGAAGATACACAACTAAACGAATCCAAAACTTTACCAAAGGATACAACCAATATCCAAAATCAGATCCAATGCGGAGAAAAATCAACTTTGAAAAGTAATGGAATAAATGCTGCTGGCATATTCTCTGAATTCACAAATGTCTTGAGGAAAATAATACTTTGCATGCCAAGATTACTTTTGTGAAAATTCTGTCCCCTAAGACAAAACAATTGTGCCTCTCTCCAATTTACCACATTCTTTTGTCATAAAGCGTGCAGGGCCCAACACACTCATCAATAGTTGCATCAATTTCTGAAAGGAGCAGAATATTTTTAAAATGTCTATAAAGTTTGATACTCGATGTCATGTGAGCAGACTTTTACTTTTGAAATGGTATTCCCTCTACTTTGTTGTCTTCTGCATCTTGTAGCTCTCTTAAAGATGCTGCATCTTTAAGGTTCCCACAGCCTTCCAAAGAAAATTTGGGAGTGCACAGGGAATGACAGAAACTACAACTCTTTAACTTACACCTTAGTTCTCCATTGTAGAAAAACACCAAGAACACCGCAATATACGTGATTTGGAAAGAAACATTTAACATGTTGGTAATTTTTTAAAGTCTTAAATAATACTAAAGAATGGTTTCTGAATATAAAAATTAAAACCCAGAATACTAGCAAATTCAGGACATGGGTGGAATTTCAGATTCACATAGGCTTTGGCACTTCTTGTTTCCTGATTTTAAAAGTAAAAAGGCACATTACTGATGCTTTTTGAGTTAAAAATTTTCATCTCCACAACCTGTATGATATAGGAAACTTACTTTCACATTTGGAGCAACTATTTGAATCTTGGTTACACTGCATGGTCTCCCGAGCTATGAGCACTGACACATAATTGGGTGAACCTATTTGTAAAAATCTACAAGTTTGCAAATAGTTCTTCCTATCTAAATTTCTGTTTTGCATTGCTTAGACTGTCAGCACAGATTATAACTTAATTTGCCACAAGAGATGAAGTGTTTCATGCAAACATAAATCCAAAGCAGGAAAATTACATCCAGAATATTTTGGGCACCACTGCCAGAAATCTGATTTTAACTTAATTCAAAATAGTCACAATAATGGGGCAAAGCAAGGTAATTTACAATAAATTATCTACAAGAAGATGTGCCATCTTTGGAAGAAAAAAACCGTTCTAAGTATCTTGGAGAAAACTTTTCTACGAGAATCCTGCCAATGAAATTCTTCAAGATATAGAATACTCTTCTCCATATGCAAATACCAGTAAGTAGAATACAGCAGCAACTGGGAAATAACTTCTGGGGGGCAGGGAACCAAGAACCATGTGCAGTACCTGCTAAAGAGAGATTCTGGGCAAAGAATATACAGTAGTGAGAAGACACCTAGGTGGATGCAATTAAGATGACGAAATTATAAAACGAGGTTGGGGACCTAGGAATCTCTAGATGTTGCCAGATAACAATTCTCAGTCTCATTAACATGAATGCTGGTTGGCAGTGTGATCTGTAATTTAGCATTATCTCTGGAAAAACATCAGTTCCTTACCTCTGTAGTAGAGATCACTATCATATGGACAGATCAGTAGGGACTGAAGAGAGAGCAAGCTAGGAGGGAATTTAGCCCTAGAACAAAGCTTCTGCAATTATATATTTTAACAAAATGTTTCCAAGTTTTTTTTCCCCAGGAAGTAGTCTATATTGATTACTTGAATTTAAGGGTGCTCTGTTCCTTTTACAAAGCTAAGTCGACATCCATATTGTAAGGGCAAACAAGGAGTTTTCCCTTTCTCTCCCTCTGTGGTGATTGTACACATCAATTCTGGAGAATATCCAAAGGGCTGCAGATTTTTGACAGGTGCAAAAAAGGCTACATGAGGGAAGAGAAACCCTGGACTTCATTGCAACAGCCAAGGGACAGAGTTGGATTCAAATGGTGATTTTCTTGAATTTCATCAGAAAAGCGGTTCTGCTGTTTACAAAAACAGTGAGATATTGCCTACTATCTGAGATTTCTTTGAAGAAAATTAAACTGCATAAAGTATTGGACCCAGAGAGAGATTGTGTTATACAGTATTTCACATTATTCTGCATACAATATGAAAACAATGTTAAATAAGATATAAAAAAAGGAAACTAACAGAATATAATGCCGAGACTAAAAGAAAAAGAAAAATCTGGATTCAAACAGAACCTCCATTTTCTTTTATAGTGACTGATCTGGACCCTACTTTACATTTTGCAGATAAAACATGAAAGAGCACTTTTCTCTTTGACAAATGGGTTAAGTACTGACTTCATCCATTTGAATTCAGCTAATCTGGGTAGAACACAGGACTCTTTTAACAGCACCTTTTTACAGGTCGCTGTACTACAAGAGTTTTACACAATATAATGTAACTTTTCCCTTGTTGAACTTCTCCACTCAAGTGATGGACCTATTCCACGTTCACCAAGTTGTGAAGAGGTGGTTGAAGTGAGTCTGTCTGGGTGTGCAACACTGTCAGATCATGCAAAGCTGTAGCTATGGGGGCTTCTTGGGACCCCGCTGCAGGCCTCAATTTGCAGTCTGTTACAGAGGAAGATCCATTTTCATGCCCAGCAGTCATGCTTTCTTGAACACCCGTCAAACTTTGATAGTGCCCATTTTCAGAGAATGACAGCAGCTTTTCTGGTAACTTGGCACGAGATCCATCGTATTCTTCATCAGGAAGCTCAGTCTTATGATCCTCCTCATTCTTAGAAGCACCTTCAACGACTACAAGGAAAGACTTCCAGGGTGTGTTCTTATCATGAATCTATTAAAGAAAGAAGATTACCCATACTAAATCACTCATTAGTACCCATTGAATTTTACAGCACTTTCTGTAGCCTGAAGCTGTAACAAACAAATCCCGTGCAGAGCTTTAAACTCTGATACAGTATGGAGGAGATTCTTAGTTAAGTTCACCTAGTAGTTCTTTTTTTCATCCCCCAAATAACAGCAGAATATTTTGGAAAATTGGTTTATAATCAAGTAACAAAGTCTATACTAAAGAAAATTTAGAATTCAGAGAACAGTGGCAATTAAAAGTGTTGAGATAGCAAGAAGCGGGACACATTTTTCCCAAGTGAAGGGAAGATGTGAAACATTACAAGCAAGCTAAAAATAATCTCAAGTATTAAAACTTGCCTGTGTATTCATTTATGTGTAAATTGTTTTCTCCTTCAAGGAAAATCTTGTGGGCTTTTTTGATGGCAAAGATCAGGCTCTATATTTGAAATTCTGTATCCCTTTCCTTAATTGTGTTGGGATGAGTTTTTGTGGATTTTCAAAACAAAAGCCAAAAGTGACACTGTAATTCTGAAAAGGCTGCTTTGATAGATGTCACCAATCAGGAACCCAACAATCCAGCAATTAGGAAGGTATTTCATCCAAATGAATGGAAATACCCTCTGCTAATATATGAAAGGTTCCATTTTTTCCTATCTGCATCATCCATGAAAAGTTGTTATTCTAATCTCATTATCCAAGCGGTAACCATATCATTGTGGGATCCATACCAGGTAACCATTCCTATCCTTTAATGCAACAGTAACATGTAACTGGAAGTACACAAAAAGCACTTTTCACAGAAGCGCCTGTTCTCCCTTACTGAGGTGTGACGCCGAAGAGTAGACTTGTCGGTGAATGTCCGCCCACAGGCATTGCACATGAATGGCTTCTCCCCTGTGTGGATCCGATGATGGCGTTGCAGTGCATTGAGTTGAGTAAACTGTTTGCCACACTGATCACAGCAGTATGGACGCTCACCTGTAAGATAAAGTACCTACAGAAATCAGGGGAAGTTTTGCCAATGAAATGCAGGAATAACCTGACTGAAAGCCTTGGCTACACTGCCACCTTGCTGAGGTTGCTGTGCTACTCAGCATATTTACACCTCTAAGCAAAAACAAAATATTACCAATTGGAGATTATAGAAAAAGAATAGGCCTAATCTGTTGAAGATTAATCTGGAGTTTCTTTTCAAAAGATGCAAAGAATGTTAGCTAGTAATGCAGTTAGAATGCAATGAAATAGAATCTTATATACTTTAAAGAGGAAAATGTCTAAAGATCCAAAGAACAGAATTTCAGGGAATAATAGATGAAAGCTAAGCAGGAGTTGGGAGAATTTGCAGGCAAGCAAACATAACACTAACAACCCCAAATTGTTAAAGCTATAAAAAGAAGGAGGAATCAGTGAAGATCATAAGCAGAGGATGCATGAATTAAAAAAAACTGAAGAAGTAAACAAAAACAGATAAATTTTAATTTCAGAACAGGAAGTTCAGTCAAAACAATTAAGTACAGGAAAACAAGACAAGGGGAGACCTATTATTTTCTGAAGAGTTTGAAGTATAAAAATTAGATTCAAAGACTTTGGGAAGAAATATTTACAGTGGTGCTTAGAAGTTTGTGAAACCATTTGAATTTTCAATATTTCTGCACAAATAACCTAAAACATTATCTGTTTTTCCCCTAAGTCCTAAAACTAAATAACAATACCCCAAGGACACAAATTAGTCAAAAATACGAGATCTGGAATCTCAAATTACTGAAGACAGAGTATGTTTCTAGATCGTGTATGTCAGATTCGAACAATCTTAAATATTAGATTTGAAACAATTATTTCTAACAATCAAGTTGAACTCAGCTACAGGTTGTTTTAAGTTAAGAGATTACAACAACCTGATTCATAAAGCCACAAATGGTGGTTTACAAATCACCATTGGCTGGGCAAAAACCCAGGACAATATGGTATAATTCAATATAGTTGTGAATTCAGCCTGAAACACAGAGGCTGGTGAGCTGGCAGATAGCATTATGGAAACCTGGAAACTAAAAGATGCTACCATCAGCTGATAAAACTAAGAGCTAGGCATCATCTAGCAAGAAAACTTCAGAGTAGACTCTCTTCAATTTTCTCCAAAAAAGTTTTAAAGTCAAACATCTTCCTAAATTGTTTCTGTAGCTTCCTACCTGTATGAACTTTGATATGCTGATATAGTGAATTCCTCTGTGCAAATGTCCTGAAGCAAACTTCACATTTAAAGGGCTTAGATCCAGTGTGGATTCGATTATGGTGTTTCAAATACTCCTTGGAGGCAAAGCTCTTCCCACATGTCTCACACATGAAAGGTCTCTCTCCTGGAGCACAAAGGAATTGGAAGGGGGGGAAAAAAAGCAGAAAGGCTGTTTTTTTACAGATGCCAAGATCAACCCACACACGTGAACATGAGTTTGCACACAAGGCCATCCAGGTCTGCACAAGAAACTCTTCCCCATGACCACCATTAGGCACAAATTCTTTGGAGTCTGACAAACCGCTTTATGATCTCAACACATCATCTTCTAAACTGTTTAGCCTCTACGGTGTCAGGCTACATTAGCTTCCCCCAGCTGGTGACCTAAAAGTGTTTGACAAATTGCCCCAACCAATATGGCCATATTAAAAAAAAATAGTTATAGAAAACTAAATTCTCCCTGGAAATGTTATACCGGCATCTACAAAGTTAAGGTGGCCAAAAAGATTTCTCTCAAATGTATCCCACAATTAATGATGGGTGGATGAAAACTTTTTAGTCAACGTTTTTAAAAGGTATGAAATAAAAATACATTGCAAAAGAGTTCTTACTTCAGAATGACATGCAATTAGATTCGTTAGATTTTTATAGCAGTTACAAAAAAAGCCTCTTATTATCTCATATTCAAAATTACTGTAGGACTTAAGATTAAATGAGATTGAGATAAAACCACAGCAATATTGGCCTATTGGATATTGGATCCAACTTGCCAGCCAGCTAAGGGGTGGAGATACAGTTTGTACATATGTTTGATAAGGGAGTTATGAAAAATAGCAAGGTTACAAATACGTATCCCTTCTTAACACAATAATATATTGTGTGGCAGCAGCACCTATTTTTTTGTGCAGTTTTAATGTAAAAAAAAAGGAACTTATCCTGTTCTTGCTGGTTTAGCAGAATCTCATTAATGCTGCTAATGTAGACAATAAGGCTGTTTTCACATCATACAATGAACTACGAACTAGCCAACTATGGTTTAGGCTAACATAACTTAGGAACCTCTCCATACGATTTTAATGATTTCAGGTAAAAAAAAAAATCTATCCAACTGGGTTACCTGAGTGTACTAGGATTCAGCAAACCATGGGACAACATTTTATGTGAATGAAAGTTATCCTTATTGGCTAGTTTACAGAATAATTATTTCATGGTTTGGTGATACTGCTAACAGTAAAATCTCTAAATAACAAATCATAACATTTAACAAGATATAATAACAACCTACTCTTATCATTTGATCGGTTTTTTGAAAGCGGAAAACTGAATTTCTATTGATTCCAGTAATAGCTGTGAGCCATATAGTTCTGGAAAACAGACTGGACTATCCAGAGTAAAGGTATAGAGCAATTTTTCTAAACTAACGAGGACCAGATAATAATTTTAAATTGACAAAGAATAAAATTTGATAGCTATTGATCTGCAAGAACATTACCCTTAACCCCATCAGCTCCTATGTACAGTAATAACATACATCGAAACAGATTATATATTGCAGATATCGGTCAGTGAATGAAAAAAAAACCTGGAGTGTAAAAATGAAGTATTATCCTACTACCTGTATGGCATCTTTTATGGTATATAAGCATGTGGTTTTGTGTAAATCGTGCTCCACAATCATTACAAACAAATGGTTTTTCGCCTGTGTGGATTCTGAAATAAGAAAAGAAGAACACAAATCAAGAAAAGTATTATATTTGCTCCTCAGCATTACTGAGACAATGGCTAGCAATCAATGGCATTTACTGGGATGACTCTTAAGATTTCCAGGCCAGAATGGGGATCTCTAATACTGACTGGGAAATGTAATATCTAATGTATCACTTGTGCATGATGTGCACAATCCAACAGGTAGTATGTACATAGATGCCTACTATGTACATACTTTTCCAGTTGAATGGCACGGTGAGAGGACCTTTCATATTAAAAAGACTTTTTTAAAAACAAAATTCAGAGAATAAAAGTCTAGGCATAAGTCTAGGCATACTTCCCCTCAAAAGAGAAAAACCAGAAATAAATTTCAAAACAGACTGAAGAATGGTCAAATTAAAAGTTATTTTCTTAAAATCACAAACAACAGCAATCTAAATTAACTGCAATAAAAAAAGAATAAATATAAAATGCCTCAACTTTCAGATCAGTAAGTCTTTTTGCATTTAGTACAGCAAATACTGCAAATACTTCAGTTTTCAAAAGCTGGGAAAAATTATTCACTTATAGAAGCTATATAGCAAATGTAATTTGATCTCCTTAAATAAAAAATACTATTACATGTAAATTATAGGTCATTTCCTCTCCAAATCCAGGCAGTATTTCATACTCTGCCCCTAAAATAACAATTATTCCTCAATCAAGAAGCATGAAGGACCAAAATGTCCCTATAACTTTGTAATCAGATTTCACCATAGATATGTGCTTTAGGAATAGATGACATATCCAAACCCCATTAAATTCTCAATTTTCTCTCCTACATTACGAAGTTGAATGAAAAGCAAGGCTTCCGATGTTACATAGGTTATTAGCAGATGGTGATAAGACTGGTGTACTAGATGTTAGATATTTCCTTTAGCATGTTTTTTTCCAGTTTGTAAAATGGAAGCCTGCTGAGAGTACTTGTCATTGCACTTTAAGCACCATGATTGAAGTTTTGATTGCCAAAAGAATCCCTCCAACTGAAATTCACAACCAATGTAGATTGTTTGGGGTGATTACTACCTTGATATGCCTACTCTGCATCACTGAGCCAAAAAAGGTACAGATGGAAAAGGCTGATTTGTATAATCAAGAACAAAGTAAATAACTTGTGACAGCAACTAGTGAGCCTCACATGAGAAAGATTGATAAACAGATCAAAGAGAACTGGTGAATCAGTCAAAGGGAAACAACCATAGCATTGTAACAGGAATGTGTGGGTCAGTCACATTGCTGATATACTCCAATATATCACATTACATGCAAGATGTGTTCCTCTCATGCTGATAGCAAAGACAAAAGCTTTCATTTGCCAGCAATCTTTGTCATATTGTAAGAATGAAGATAAGGTAAGTATTTCTTCCCTGCGTTGTGAGCGCCAGTGAAATATAGGCTCATCAATGAGATTCAGAAATGAAATCCATGGTCCATGGAATATCATTACAAAACTTCACCTTGGGAAAAAAAATTCGAAACATAGGCTTTGTCAGGAAAACATATAGTTACCACTTTTCAGTCTACTTATGTGGTATTATTTAGGTGAATTTCCTTGAACCTAGCACCACTATCAACTCAAAATGCCTGAAACACTCGCCCCCCCATTACACAGAGTTTGGAAGCACAAGGAGATACAGATGCAACTCACCCAGGGGCCACTCAAGAGACAATGGCAAAGCTTGATCTCACTGTATTAGCCCATCTGCAATACAGTCCAGACTTGGAATCATGCAAGTTCCACCTTTTCCCACCATCGAAAGAATACCTTCATAAGGCATCTCTCTTAACTCAAATGAAGAGGAGGGAAAGACTATCAGGACTAAACCAAAGACACAATTTTTTTGTGACAGTTTTAAGAAGCTTGTCTATCATTGGCAACAGTGTGTAGTAAATGCTAGAGATTATGTGGAGAAGTAAAGTACAGGTCATTTCGAGAATGATTTCCTTGTTTCATTGATTAAAATATTCCCATTTAAACTAACACGATGGAGCCGCTTACTTTTCATTCAACCTTCGTATATCCAAACTTCTTCTCTATTTCCAAGAATAAGCAGAATCTTATCTCGGATGATTCACAGGCTAGGGTCAGCAGCAGTTTGTCTGCTGTTCCACAACAGGAAGTATAAAAACAAGCCCTGAGGTAGCTTTCTCCAATTCTATGCCTTCCAGATGTATTGGACCTCGGTTCCTATAACCCTTAATCGGCATAGATGACAGTTATATCACCTGGGGGATTATGGAAGGTGTAGCTCAACATTATAGGGGCTGAACTCACAGTTGCCCTTTAGGTTACAAAGGTAGATCCACCTTGTTCTCACCTTCTATGTAAAGGTAGTCCTCGACTTGCGACCACAAATTAAGCCCAACATTTCTGTAGCTAAGCAAGGGAGTTGGTCTCCTTTTGCAACCTTTCTTGCCAGAGTCGTTAAGTGAATCACTGCAGTTGTTAATACTACTGTTATTAAGTGAATCTGGCTTCCCCATNNACTTTGCTTGTCAGAAGGTTGCAAAAAAGAGATCACATGATCCCAAGACACTGCAAATGTTGTAAATAAATGCTGGTTGCTAAGTGTCCAAATTCTTATCATGTGACCATGGGGATGCTACAATGGTTGGATGTGTGAAAAATTGTTATAAGTCTTTTTTTCAGTGCCGTTGTATTGTACAGTTGAACAGTCACTAAATGAATGGTTGTTAAGTCAAGAATTATCTATATTCCTAGATATGACAGTCGGTGGCATATATCTTTGCTGAGGTGCTTAAATCACAGTATCCCAGCCAGGAAGCTATGGAAAAAGCCATTCAGCTATGGTTCTAAATCTTTGCTTAGCTAAGTACACACAGCTTTCCCCGAAGCATGCCAGCACCCTACCCGACTCTTTTCTACTTGCACAGTCTTTAACTGTTCCATTAGGTAAGCACAGCTGCCTATTTCATTCAAACGCAGAGTTTTGCACTATGATTATCTTTGTCAAATGTGTAACCAATGGTTTGAAGCTGAATTGTTTTGAAATCAGACTTCACCCATAATTCCCAGTTTAGGCACAACAATAAATCAGGATCAGTCAAAACTAAACAGATTCTGAAATTCTTCTCAACCAAATGCAGAGATAGCAAGGGACTATGACTAGTCACTATTTATGTCATGCTATACAACAGCTTCAATGACTACTTCAGCTTCAACTACAACAATACAAGAGCACACAACAGATACAAACTCAATGTAAACCACTCCAAAGTTGATTGCAGAAAGTACAACTTCAGCAACAGAGTGGTCAATGCCTGGAATGCAATACCTGACTCTGTTGTTACATCCTCTAACCCCCACTCCTTTAACCTCAAACTATCCACTATTGACCTCACCCCATTCCTAAGAGGTCTGCAAGAGGCGTGCATAAGTGCACCATCGTGCCTCCCTTCCCTGTCCTACTGTCCCCATTTATTCATATCTATTTCCTGTATTCTTACTCATGTTTATGCTTATACCTATTATCTTGTAAGTGATTGACAAATCAAATCAATCAATCAATCAATAAAAATAAATCAAGTTTGAAACACAATACTCTAGTCTAGAAGATGTCCTTCACAAGACTCTTGCCTGGGTGGAGACCTCACTTGTATATCCTCCAGCTAAATCCGAGAATCTAACCCAGATGTTTGGGGCCACAGTTCACATTGTATCCTGAATTGACCATGCTGGGAGCCGATAGATGTTTCAAACATCTGGAAGTCCTCAAGTTGTTTTGTGGGATAAGACTGGAACCATGCATATATTGTCCTTCAGGATTAGTCAAATGGGGATATTCTCCTCTTATATTGCTCTTTTTTTAAAAAAAAAACAATCTGTTCAATTGTGTCCAATTCTTGGAGATTATCTGGCCACGTCCCTGCAATTTTCTTGACAAAGGTTTTTCAGAAGTGGTTTGCCATTGCNNNCTTCCTAGGGCTGAGAGAAAGTGACTGGTTGAAGGCCACATGCCTAAGGCAGGGCTAGAATTCACCATCTCCTGGTGATTGTGGACTAGAACTCACCAGGGGATCAATTCATTTTGCAAAGCACCACAAGGTAGTACAAGAAAGAATGGATGGAAACTAATCATGGAGAGAAGCAACCTGGAATTGAGGAGAA
>AZIM01000405.1:207680-232748 GCA_000516915.1 Ophiophagus hannah | reverse complement strand
GTATAGTATAGTATAGTATAGTATAGAATAACAGAGTTGAAAAAGGGACCTTGGAGGTCTTCTAGTTCAACCCCCTGCCTAGGCAGAAAGCCCTACACCACTTCAGACAAATGGTTATCCAATCTCTTTTAAAAAACTTCCAGTGTTGGAGCATTCACAACTTCTGGAGAACCTAGTAAATATTGTGAGTCTTACCCAGAATTGCTGAGGGTCAGAAATAGAGGGGATTTTAATATAAAACACCTGGAAAGTAACCAGGTATTTATCCACCTTAGGATTTCTCATATCTTTTGAGCTCAAGAAAGTTCAGTAAAAATACAATTGAAGACGAGATAGCGAAATTCTGTTCGCTTGGGACAGAATTTAAAACGATTAACCTATTAAATCCAAGTAGTCTGGTAAATTACATAATGTAGACCAGTTCCGTGTGATTGATATTGTTTCTACAAGAGCAGCCATTATCATTACAAATACTTCCAATTTCAATAGACCCTGGGCACCTTATTTAAAAAAAAAAAAAAAACGTCTCCGGGATTCATGAGGACTGCCACCTTGCCAAATCACAATAAATCAGAATAATTACTGTCCACGCCGTTATTCCTTAGCCGTTTGGGGTGATGACCACTGCAAAACCCCAATAAGGAGTTCTGGAGAAACATGTCAGAAATGGTCAGGGGGCTCCTGCTTGAGCAAGGGGTTGGACTAGATGACCTACCAGGTCCCTTCCAACTCTGCTAACCTGTTCTTCTAACCAAGCCACAACTTTTCAAGGACATAAATCCAGGTAAAATAAGCCCGTAGGATACAGATGTTGTGAAGTCGGTGCCATGTTGGGATAACAAAACCGTCTTTCCTCCAACAGACAAAAGGATAAACAATTCACACAAAGACACACACACACACACACACCCCAAACAAAAATTAAGGTCAAAAGAAAATATTTGTTTTTATTTAGCCCCCACTCTCAAACTTCGCTGGGAGATTTGCTCCTCCTGACTCACCCAAACTCACGTTTCTTTTTAAAGCTCGGAGCAATAGAACTATTTTTAATACCACATCTGGGGTTTGCAATTCAAGTTTGTGACATTCACAGAGGAAGCTGTCTAATTTATATTGGGGGTGCTCGATCCACCAGCCCTTTTCAACTTCTGCCAGCTGANACTCATGTTTATACTTATACCTATTACCTTGTAAGCGATTGACAAATCAAATAAATCAAATAAATAAATAATGAAAGTTTTTCATATCCCTTACATGTATTATTTTACTTGCCTGGCTATGATTGAAAAGGACTATACAGCCAAGCACAGGCAGAAATATCTCTTTCTTAAAGACCAATCCAATTTCAAGTTCTTGTCTTACCAAGGAAATATCACTTCTACTCTTAAGTAATATTAGAAACATACTCTGGTTTCTTTTCAGAAGAAAAGAAATCTAGCAAAAAAAATAATTAGAAATGTTCACTCAGGACCCTCAAACTTCCACTGAGACAATGTATCTGCTTGGGATATACAGCCAACTAAAAAGAAAATCTGCTCTCTGAATGTTTAATATGGTAAACTGACTGCCAACAGGACTGATTATCACCAAACTCATGTCAAAACGAGAGGGTGAAGGAATTGTAGTTCTAGCAGTTCCAGCCAGCCCATCTGGAGAGCACCAGACTGAGAAGGCTGTTTGAGAATAAATACCCCTGTAACCCTCCTGACAGTATTTCAAATATTACCTAGACAAGGTTTAATCGGATGAACTGGTTTTCCAATATGTGACAACCTGCTATAATTCCCCCTAACTTTTACACAGTATTATATTTTACCCAAGTCAGTCTGTGACTGGAATGTTATAGTCATTCCCACAACATGAACATGTTAATAATAATCAGGACTCTAAATGTTCTCCATTCTTTAGCTAAGGCTTACATTTATTCCAATGTATGTTACGGTGGCTCAGGAGCATTTTAAATTATGGCTGCGATCTGCCGTTTCAAAGGAAAACAACCTATTACTGAACCCGCCAGAGAGGAGCTCCAACCTATTCATTACTTTTTTGCCCAGGAAAAGCTGCCTCAGGGAAGGCATTAGCTTTTTGCCCGGGAGATTTAGCTTACAAGGCCCGTCCCGTCTGTTCATACCTCATGTGTGTTTTAAGTGCCGAAGGCTGAGAAAACTTAGCCTCACACTCTGTGCACCCATAAGGCTTGTCGCCTGTGTGTGTCCTCTCATGAAGCCTCAGGGCCGTTTTGGAGCTCAAACCCTTTCCACACTGGAGGCAGTGATGACGCTCCCCACCACCCTCATGAACCTGCAGAATGTGCCGCTTGACGTCCTTCTTGCGCTTGAACTTCTTACCACAGAGCTCACATGGGAAGTGGCGCTCGCTGCTGTGGACGTGGCGCTGGTGGCTTTTGAGGTTGCACCGGTTGGCAAAAGTCTGGCCGCAGGTTTCGCAACGATAAATGATTTCAGCTGCGATGCCATGGCTCTGCTTGATGTGTTTCAGAAAGCTCTTCTCGTAGAGGAATTCCCGCTCACAAGTACCGCAAGTAAAGTTGCCACTGCGGTTCTTTTTATCCTCCTCCAGTTTAGTCAGGTTTTCCTCCCGGTGGTCCTCAGCACCATCAGACCCTTTCTCCTCTAGCTTCACACTGTTTACCGCTTGGTCTTTCTCCTCCTCCCCCCCACCCTTTTCACAGGGGCCCTGGTCTTTGGAAAGCCGGCTCTCCTCCACAACAGCTTCAGCAAACGTTTGTTGCTCTCGCAGGCGCCTTGTGTACTTCTTCTTGGGTATCTCCACAAAGACTTTTCTGCCAGCCAACCTGCCACTCGCCCGTCTGATTTTGGAACAGGGGGCCTTCAGGGCTTCTTTTTTTTTGTCCAACTTTTCCTTTAATTTCAGGGTGGGGGGCTCGAGCTCTGGTCCAGTCCTGGGTCTTCTGATGGCGGAGCTTGCAAAATAATCCACATTGTCCCCTTGTAGTTCAGTGATAGTTTTGGGCTCAGTTAAAGTGCCAGGATGGGCCCTGCCATCCTCATTGGTATCCTGTGACTCAGAAAAATTTTGCAATTCCAGCAACACTGATTCAAGCATTTGTTTTTTTAACTGAAAGCAGGTCTCTAACAAATCTAAACATTTCAGTTTCTCAGCCACTTCCAGCATGCGCTGTACCCGATCTTCTTCTACCTCTACCCGGGCAGTATAAACAAATTCCAGAAAAGATGCAAAGTCAGCTACCTGGACTTCATTCAGTAACACATTGGTCCTTGGTCCATCCATGCCTTTTTCATTAAGAAAGACCTCTTTAAAGAACTTGCTTGTGGCTGCCAGCACAGCTTTGTGAGCAACAAACTCTGCTCTGACACCTTGATATTCTACGCTCACGGTGACATCACAAAGGTGGCCTAGGAGACGCAGCTGGTGCATTTCATTCAGAAGGTTGATTGGTGAGGATTTGGATTCCAGAAGAACAGCATTACTTTCCATCTTCTTCCTCTCTAAAAATACATTATTACATGTTAATAGTCTGCCACACAAATAAGATTAAGACCCCAAAGTAATCACCAAAGGATAAATCCTTCTATTCTGTCAAATCCCCACTATCCTGTCAAAGCTGAAGAAGCTTCTTGGATGAGATGCAAGACATTTTCGAAAGGAAAACAAGGAAGTCCAGTTGCCTCCAGAAAAAGCAACCATGATCTGGATGACTGAGGATCTCTACAGACCCCAAAGTAATGTTCTTCTTACCAATTTGAAAAAAAGAAAGAAAAGTATAAAATCTACAAAATCCAGTTATGGCCCTTCCAATCAATGACTATTGATTGGAAGGGTCTCTGAATGTTTAGTATGTATATAACAATTTCCTTTGTAGTAGGCCCTCACAGACTTTGACAGGCTGCCAGTGATTTGCAACTGTTATCTCCCTAAATTGCTTGGCATATACAGGTAGTCCTTGTTTAGCAGTCACAATTGGGACCAGCAACTCATTAAGTGAATTGATTGCTAAGTGAAACTGCAATTCTTTTATGATCTTACTTCAGTTTTCCTTTGCTTTACAGACCTGCAAAGGTTGTAATTGCAGGAATTGGACCTAAGGTTACTTTTATATCACAGTTGTAACTATGAATGGTCACTAAATGAGGCAGCCTAAATGAGGACTACCTATATAAACAGCAAGAAAGGAGAAGGTATTTTTGTCGTAAACTATTGGACTTGGTTTATAGTACTGTCACACTCTTCTGACATTATAAGCTCATACCAGAGAGACAAAAAAAAACCATTCCTGCGTAAGATGGCATACTAAGGAATCTGTTTTCTCAATCACACATACCGGCAAGAGGAAGGATGAGAAAAATATGTAGAGAACAAATTGATTAAATTAAATACTTGCAATGACAGGCAAACCGCTAAGTTCAGATCTCTAATGATACAAGAATCTGGGGGTGGGGAGGGGGTGGTATATAGCCTCTCTGAAGCTTAACAAACTGAAGTTCTTTGTCATTCCTTCCCTTCTTCTCAGCCCCATTGAAAGTCCTGTTAAATGCTTACTTTATTCGGAATAATACAGCATTTTGCAGTTTTCCATAGACAGCTTTCTTACAATTTTCAATTCACTGATGTACACCCCATCCATCCAGTTTTCTCCATCTTGACAACTACTTAAGAGTCACATCTCAGATCTCTTCATTTGGAAGTTGGTAAGAGTTAATCACGATTAATCATACCACCTGGATTAAGATGACATACAGACCTATGGCTAAGGTAAATAAACCTAAAACAAATTAGCACTTTAATTGGAGTTTGATCCATGGTGACTTTGGATAACCTGCCCATCTGATAGCCATGGGCTTATCATATCATGCAAACTTAGGTCAAGAACTAGAGTCCACACTTGCTTGTTTTCATCATCCTTTTTCCTTTCACACAATCTCATTTAGATTATAAACTGGCGGATAAGTTTATACAAGTTGTTCTGAAATTCTTTTACGAACAAGGAAGGTAAAAAGCACCTCAGAATCCTTAAATGAATCAGTGAAAATAGTACTANCCATTTTTATTATTTTTTTAACATGTTTTTATTTTTAATATGTTTATTTACTTCTAAGTAAAATAATTCACATTCACATGTTTTATTCCGACACTCAGGCTTTGCATCTCTTTGTCACAATTTATATTTTGCAGGCTTTGTGGGTCTCAAACTTGGATTTTCTTTATGACCCTGATGTAAAGTTCCTAACAGGAAGATAGGAAATTTTGAATGTTCTTTCCGGCGTTGTTCACCCTGCTTAGGCAAAAATACGAGTGAAATGGAGTCTGTGACAAGGTACACAATAAGGGGCTCAGGAAATCTGACAGAAAAAGACAGAGAGCGCCACATAGGCATCTGTTCCCCCCCTCCCACTCCCAGTTTTGTTCACTGAGAGACAGGAAGAAGCCAAGTTTTGTCAATACAAAATACAATCAATCAAGCAATTTCACTCTCCTAACTCCAGGCACAACTAACTGTTTGGCATTCTTTTTGCTAACAAATCTGCCCCAGCCTATTATAAAAAAAAGTATCAAATGAGCATTTTCCCCATGATTTCCAACTTCTAGTTCAAAGCCATTCTAAACACAAACTGCTTAGAAATCCTATATTTTAAGCATGCGCATCTTTATTATCGTTTTTTTTTTTAAATCACCCACCTCCATATACATTTAATATATACTCTTCTCTCAGCTGAACTTCCCTCGGTTTCCTCCCATTCTGTCTGCTGCCCTCCAGGACCATTAGCCTGCGCTAACTTCATGCCCAACCCTCACCCCCGATATGGGACTACAAGTCCCATTTCATCCTAGGTAGCCCACGACCAACGGCTAAAGGGCAAATGGAAATTGTCCTCAATCTATTTGGAAGGCACCAAGGTTATTTTAAAAGCCCTGAGGAAGCGGGAGGATCGCTTGGCCGTCCGCTATTTTTTTTTTGTCCCAGCGCAATTGATGTTACGCATAAATTACTCCCTATCTTAGCTACGAATACCTTGCCAAGCTCACAACCACACAGTTATTGGGGGCGGGGGGATGCCGTCGCCTTCCTTTTCGTACCGCGATCTTTTCTGCAGGAGACCCACCAACACACGCACACACACTCATACGCACGCACACTAGGGAGGAGGAGAATGAACACAATGGGGGTACCACTTTGTCTCGCTTCGTCTCCCCCCCCCATACTTCCTAAGGGCAGGCTCACTTCTTCAGCCCCACCCCACCCCCCGCCNNNCGCCCCTCTCGATTCGACTCTCCCCCCCCACCCCCAAAATCCCACTCACCGGGCAGCCCCGGCAGCTGGTCAGCCTCAGGGCAGGATGGCCCCTCCCCCCCGTCACGCTCCCACATCCGGTAAACGGCTTCACCTCCGCCCCTTCCTCTCGATGACGTCACAGCATACCTACGGCGTTCGTTGCCAGGAAAACGCGAGGGGGGGGGAGGAGTCAGATTTTCCCTACCCCAGATTTCATTAGGACTTCCGCCGGGCTCCTATGAAGCGGGGTGGTCGCTCTATTGTCCTACTTACCCAAACAGAGAAAGGCCTTTTACCATAGAGACGTCCAGGGCTAGAAAGGCGAGTTTCTCCGTGTCTAGGAAAGCTCCGGGTTCACCGAATCTCTTTTTCGAGCGTTCCTTCTCGCGGTGTGTGGAGGTTGCTCGATTGTCTCGTTCGCTTGGTTAGGCCAGCTTTTGGATATCCATTATACAGTGAAGCGCACCAATGCCAGCTGGGTGATCTTGGGCCAGTCCTTCTCTATCAGCCCGAAGAAGCAGGCAATGGTAACCATTTCCTTAAAAAAAAAAAACCTTGCCAAGAAAACTGCAGGGATCAGTCCAGGTAGTCAGTGCTGACTTGAAGGCACATACACACACAGAGCAGCAGTTTGGTTCTGTACATCTTACAACTGACTATTCCCATCTGACTGTTTTGCAGGCATTGCATAACTACGGTAGTCCTCGACTTGCAACCACAATTGAGCCCTGAATTTTTGTTGCTAAGTGAGTTCTGCCCCATTTTACAACTTTTCTTGGCAGAGTTGTTAAGTGAATTACTGCAATTGTTCAGTAAGCCACATGGTTGTTGAGTGAATCTGGCTTCCCTATTGACTTTGCTGGTCAGAAGGTGGCAAAAGGAGACTACATGACCCCCCCCGACACTGCAACCATCATAAACATGAGTCTGGTGCCAATGTCTCCATTTTGATCATGTGACCACAGGGGGTGCTGCAACAGTCATAATGAAAAAATGGTCATAAGACACTTTTTCAGTGCCGTTTTAACTTTGGACATTCACTAAATGAATTGTTCAAAGTCAAAGACTACCTGTACTGGCTTGGATGCCTGCAAGCAGAGAAAGGCATCCAATGAAAAAGGTGATTATTTGATTTGGCTGTTTGTGTGACCACTTTGGTCACACAATCTTCTAAAAATAGGGCAGCGGCATCTGGCTTGTCCATGTCCAGTTGAGATTATCTTTACATAGGATGGTGATGATGATGATACTTTCATCATGTCCGATTTTTAGCTATTCTATGGGCTAGCTCCACATTTTCCCATCTTTGAATGGCTTCTTTCAGTTGTTTTATGCTCTGGTTGGTGTTGGCTTTGATTGTATCTAACATTCTCTGACCTGCACACGGCCATCAGTATGGTCCATAGTGGTTTGACTGCAGGCAACCTGACATAACTTTTTATTACGTCTATCTGGTCCTCAAAAGCACCTTAAATCATCAGCTAAGAGAAAGAGCTCATTTAGAAACCATTCCATATCAAATTCTAAGCTGATACCACGTCTATCTGTAAATCCTGCAGACATTTGGAGAATCTTCCTATGCAGGAGAAAAAATTGAAACAATGTGAGAACTTTATATCCATATTGAACTTTAATTGTTGATAGCTATAAAAGCATAAGAGTAGGTTCAGATTCTTTCACATTACTACTGCCTGGTATCTCTTCCACTTTTTTTACATTTGTGTTTTCTGATGTGTAGCATTTTTCTTGGCAATCAGACCAAACTGTAGTAGAATTCTCTTCCATACAAATAGTAGACAAAGTCTCTATTTTGGACCAGTTATGATCCTTTTTGATAGTAAGATCAATTAAGAAACTTCTCCAATGAGCATTCCGATCATGGACCTATTGCAGAAGAAAAAAATACTTCATTAGTCAAGGTCTCACTTGGCTTGTCAAACATAAAAACATATTTTTAAAAACCCTCCATAAATAGGGTCATTAACTTTTAAAAAATGAAATCTGGATCAGTTTTTTATTTATTAGCTTGTTAATTTTTAAAATAAAGAATTTGCAGTTCAGTGACTTAAGATTTTACATTCTTTATTTAGATACAGTAAAACAAGTGCATTACCCTTCCTACAGAGTTTTTTCTCCTACATTGAATAGTCTAACAATAGTCTAACAATCATCTTTAAAATATGTGCAACTTTAGGATATATAGACCAAATCCTAGCATGCTGTCTGGGGAATTCTGGGAAATTTAAGTCCATATATTTTAAAGTTGCCAAGTTTGAAAAACATTGATCCAAGGCAACTGCTTTGAAACCAGATACCATGTGGGTATTGTTCACCCTTCGTCTTTCCAAAGTTGTGCATTTCAGAGTTGTATTATAAGGAAACACGGCAGAAATCAATGGGGCTTTGCCATTTTCTCTGCCCATGCAGAGGTGCCTTTGCTTTTGCCTCCCTACCCCAGCAGCTGTGCCACAATTCACAAAGTGAGAGAAGAATGATAGATGACTGCAATGCTATGCACGGCTTTAAAAAAACCCTCAGCGAGAGAACTATTTAATGACTACAGGACATAAACCAACCTATTCCCACAGAGAAAATTTATAGCACAAACTACTGAACATACCAATACATGCCTCCTCAGGGTAGACATATCTGTGAAGGTTCTCTCACAAGCCCTGCATTTGTATGGCTTTTCTCCAGTGTGAATACGTTGGTGACGTTTTAGGGCTCCTTGCTGAGTAAATGTCTTTCCACACTGCTCGCAGAAATAAGGAGGAGTCTCTGGAAAGAAATTGAATGTGAAGAAACAAACCAATGTTAGTTTATTTCCAATCCTAATGTCACTTTTTAAAACATATGTCTATGTTGCTTTTTGACCTTTGTGACCTGCAGAGGTGAAGACAGACTATATCATGCTTGCATATGTATTGGACTGGCATAGCACTTACCAATAGCACTTAGACTTATATACNNNNTCACAGTGCTTCACAGCCCTCTCTAAGTGGCTTATGGGGTCAGCCTATTACCCCTAACAATCTGGGTCCTCATTTTACCAACCTCAGAAGAATGGAAGGTTCAGTCAACCTTGAGCCAGTGAGAATAGAACTGCCGGCAGTCGGCAGAATTAGAAGATATTAGAATTAAATTAAATTAGAAATTAGAAAATATTTCTATGGTCTTTTTAGAGTTGCCAACTGCATTCTAACCACTGCGCCACCTCTGTATAGATGCTTAGATATTTGGCTTACAAACTAAATTATTTTAAGTGCTATTAATGAATAGAAAGTCGTTTTTTAAACAAACAGAGAAACTATGGGAATCCTAGTTTCCTTTACATGATACATGTATAGGATTTATGGTAACTCTGAACACCAAACCTCAGAAATCTGTTTTGCATATCCATCTCTCCAATACATCTTTTCTTCCGTACCTGCATGAACATTACTATGTTGGGCTAATGAAGCTCTCAATCCAAAGGTTTTCCCACATACATCACACTTGTACGGCTTAGCTCCCATGTGACAACGCTTGTGACACTTTAAATATTCATTAGTAGCAAAATGTTTCCCACACACATCACATCTGAAGAGGCGTTCTCCTGTAAGGGAAATACATGCATACATACACATGTACCTACTGTAGCCATCACTATTTTCTCTTTTATGGTAAGCAACATTATACAGAGGACGGAAAAGGGATAATTGAATATTTCAATTCCAAGGCAGGATCATCCAAATAGGATCACCCAGTGGAGATTTTCAAAATAATGTTTTCTCAAGCTTTTCTTAATATGTTGTTCTTTTCCTTCCCCGTGATTATTAAAAACCTTTCAGAAATAATGCATTTTACTGATTATAATACTGAAAAACCTTGTGAAGCCATGAAGAATCTGAAAATACTGTCAGTTTGCTGTATCCCACATGCCCAAGGACATATTTGTAATATTATATACTTGCATATTACACAAGTTGTCCTTGACATACAATTGGTCACTTAGCAACCATTCAAAGCTATGACAGATCCTGAAAAAGCCATTTATGATACAGATTTGAAGTTCTGATGGCCTGCCCCTCCCCCCATGGTTACGGGATTGCATTTTGGGCTCAACAACCAGCTTCCATTTACAGCTGTTTGTAGCACACACACACCCAGTCACATGACTGCAATTTACGACATTTTTTCCCAGTTTCCAGCAATACCCATTACTAAGGAGTTAACAACCATGCAAAAAAAAAGGATGCAGTCACATAATGAGCTGCCTTAATGACTGGCATGACTTAACAACCATAATTCTGAGCTCAATTATGGTCATAAGTCAACAACTACCTGTAGTTCTCACTTAGCAACTACAATTGGGACTGGCAACTCTGTTGCTCAGCACTTATGGCCATTAAATGAAGCATCACAGAGCCAGGATAGGTTTATCATCTCACTTGCCCTCACTTCAGTTGTTAAGCGAATCACTATGGTTATTAAGCAAAACACAATCTTAACTTTTTTAAATAAAAGTCAGTTTTATAAAAGCCAGTTGCAAAGTGCCCAAATGGTGATCGCATGATGGGACAATGCAATGGTCATAAATGTAAGGATTGGTTGCAAAGTTTCTTTTTTTTAAACACTGTGTAACTAAAAATGGTCGTTAAACAAGGTCTGTCAGTAAGCAAGGACTACCTGTATTCTTCCTACTTTTTTTGTCTTCTATTATACTGAATAAGTGTCATCTGAAAACCTTTTCTTTTTTGCAAATGATTCCTTCTGTAAAACAAAAGCATGGGATGGACAGAGGGAGCTTAAGCCTGCTCCTTCGTTTCTCCTAAAATTCTGCAAAAAGAAAAGGTGACATTCCAGAGAAGAGTTAAGCATTCCTTTTCTCTTGAAGGATATCTGCAATGCAGCGGGCTGTTGGAGTAACAGTATGCAAAGCTGCAATGTAACCGCTTGAAATTGCAGAATGAGTGGGCAACATTATATGCAGATTTGTGGAACTGTAGGGAACCTTATCATGACCAGCTAATTGGCCAAAAAAATGGCTTTCCAATGGGGAACTGACCCCTATTTTCCCACTCCTACAAGCAGCAGGAAACCAGGAATGTGTGCACACATGCAGTCATCCCCAGATTATTCTCTACGTGGCTATCAGACAACAGGTTGAATTGCTTGAACCAAGATACCTTACTACTGTACTGATTTTCTTTGCATTAAAAAAAGTATGATATCCCTTCTTTGTAAGTAAATGTGGCCTTTTTCATGTTCAGGAAATTAATGTAAGCCTTACCTGTATGTGTCCTCTTATGGCCATTAAGTTTACCTTTATCAGCAAAGGATGCCCCACAGTCCTCACAGATATATGGCTTTTCACCCGTGTGTGACCTGCATTCAGAGGGATATGGAAATGCTGTCCAAGCTATTTAAAACCAAATTTCGCTGCAAATTTTGCAAGGAGTTCATTAAGACCTTATACTGCAAACCAAAAGTCTGCAAGAAAGCAACTCAGTACAAAGAAGCTGCCTCCACCTAACGATTTGGACAAAATAATTTCCCAGGTTTTTTTTTTAGAGGCATATATCATTTAAGGATTTTTAAACTGATGATTGGGAAACTTTGGGTAGAGCAAGCACCAAAAAAAAAAAAAAGCTGATTTCATTCAATCTTAACTTATACTAAAGTAAAATGAATGTACTTTATTGTAGTGAAATAGAATTCCAATTAAATCCACAGAGTTTATTTCATTGTCCTCTATGTATTTAATAACTTAGCCTTCTATCATATTAAAAATTACAATAAGGCAGTAACTTTTTAGCAGCCATATCCAGGGCTACAGGAGGTATACTTCATCATGTAACTCTCTTGACTAGGGCAAAATGAAGGTAGATGCAATGTTCAAGTTGAAATCCTTGACTGATAAAATAAAGATTCCTAATTTTTCTACCGGTTGTAACAGCTCATGAGAAGTAACAGAGGAAAAAAAATCACCAATTCAAAGAAATTGTATTCTATTAAAAGGGGAAAGAATTGCTGTCCTAGTTCAGATTGTGATTCAAGGGCTGAGCATAGGGCTATGTACAAGTAACATTTAAAGGCTCTGCCTTTAAAAAAATAAATGGAAACATTCCATTTCTATAATAAATATGTGTAAACATTTTAAAACAAAATGTGTCGGGAGAAGAAGGAAGAGGTAGTACAAGCTGACCTGGTATGAATCTTCAGCTGTGATGGTTGAGCAAAACTTGAGCCACAAATGCCACACTGATACGGCTTCTCTCCTGTGTGGGTCCTCATGTGGAAGACAAGCGCTGTTCTGGAGCTCAGGATTTTCCCACAGACGGAGCAGAGGGGTCGCTTCACTCGACCTTCGTGCTTCCTCACGGAGTGAGTCCTCACATCCCTCTTCCTTTTAAAAGTGGCATTGCACAGGGTGCAGGCAAACTTCCTGTCCTCTGTGTGAACGCAGGCTCGGTGCTCTTTCCAGCTGTTGTGACTTGCAAAGGATTTGCTGCAAACATCACACTGATATACTTTCCCGGGTAAGGAATGATGAATCTCTTTGCAGTGGATGATGTATTTCCTCCGTGACGGAAACTTCTCAGTGCATTTGGTACAAGTTATGATGTAAGCAGATGTTGGGATGACTTTGTTTTTGTTAACTTTGCAATTTATATCACGTTCGGGGTCTTCTGTATCACGATCATTTGAGTCCTCATTGTGATTATCATCTGAAGAGAAGGCCTCATTGTCTTTATCGCTGTATACACCTACTTCACAAACTCTTTCTCCATTTCCTTTCACATCCCCAGTCCCTTGTCTACAAGTTTCCCCCTTTTTAGTATTATTTTCAGTACCTGGTTCCAGCTTCTTGTTTGATTGGTTGCCACACTGTGCTTCCTCTGGAAGAGATCTACTAGATTCTCCCTCAGGCTCCTGAGCAGCTTTCCCAAGTATTTCCTTTTGCAGATCATTATTTGGCAACTTGAGTTGTGTTTTGTTACTCCTGTTGATTCTATTATCTATCACATCTACTTTTTTTGCTGGTGGAACTATTGCCCAGTAAGCTGGCATGCATTTCCCATCTTTCTTGGATTCATGTATCTTTCTATTGGAGAAAAAAATAATTTATAGGTAGGTAGGAAAATGGTACTTCGAGCCTTACATAAATTTTTTAAAGCCCTTTGCACATAGTAGCTTCCCAAATGAGAGCCATCAGCCTGATTTTGCCCAATAACTTTGTCCCAAGCTCTCAAAATGAGGAGTTTCAAAATCTTTAGCCCCATCTACTCAGGCTCCTCTGAAAATTACAAATGGAGTTTCCAGGAACCACAGCTGTCACATAGGTTGAACATTGACAGGGGTGGGCTGCTGGGGGTTCGCAGGGGTTCGGGAGAGCCCCTAGCTTAAGATTCTGTGCAGTTTGGAGAACCCCCAAATCCTGCTCCTAGCTGGCTCTGCCCACCCCTCCCCTTCCTTCTGAGGAGTCTCCACGCAACACAAATGCCGGCTGAGGCAGTTGAGAATAGATTCCGGTCACTGCAATCTTCTTGGATTAAAGGAAGATTTAGCAATAAACCACATGTGCTCCATTTCTTCTGAGACTGCAAAAACTGGAAGTTTTTTACATCTGGCTCAGGAGTTGAGCTGCTGAGAGAACTGAACCTCCATCTATGCTCCTAACTACAGTGGAGCCAAATGGACATTACATGCTTTCTCTACTCCCCCCTCCCGGCCACTACAGTACTTAATCACTTTGGAAAGCAATTAATTATAGATGAAAAGAGATTTTGTTTCTGCAACAGAGGTAATACTCCTTGTGGTAAGTTAAATCTTTTTGAGATGACAAAAAACAACACAAGACTTTGATTTAATAGCTCAACTAAGAGAAGATATAAGAATGTTTTCAAAAACAGACAAGAGGGCAACCTTTCTTCTCTATTTTTTTAATTTTACTTTTGATGAAAGTGCTTTGCTACAATTTTTCATTAAGCCAGCTAATAAGATCAGCCTGGCATGAGAATGTTACTAGTTATTTTTAAAAGAGTTGAAGCGATTGGTGGAGTTTGCATAATAAGAGATAAACTCTGGATGCTCAGATGCCATGAAAATCTGACCTTTGCTGCAGCGAAGGTTACTGAAAGGGACTAAAAGTGAGGGGGGGGGAATTGGGCAGGGCCTTGTCTTTTTTTATTCTGCTGATTTAGGACTTCCTGTTTTGTTTTATTAAAAATAAAAGAGATTAAATGAAGTATTGTTACAGAAAGATGGAGTTGTCTAGGACTGTAAAAAGAAATTGAAGGAATCTTTTTGAAAATAATTTAAATAAAGGAGCTGACAAGGGGATAGTTTGGGATGCCAGCAAAGCCTTTATTAGAAGTTGTTGGAAGAAAAATCTGGTCCGGTTCCAATCCGGGAGAAAGATACTGGAAATAAAATGGAGGGTGGCTGCAGGAAAGAAGGACTCTTTTTATTTGGATGCCCAATCATGTTTCTGGGGTGGCTGACAAAATGGGGTTGGGATAAGTGGGCTTTTATACATTCTTTGGGGTTTTGTGATTGAGATGCCTGTTCCTGTGTAAGAATGTGTTCTTTAATATTTTAATGGCTGTTGCCAGATTTCTATGTGGTCATGGCTGGCTCTACAGGCAAAAGGGGAAATCCTAGCTGTTTGAGCTAATCTTGTCAGCTCTGGCTTGCCTAACTGTGTTGCTTATTTGGAGTCTCTATGCTTAGGAATAGATTGGCCCAATCTTTCTGGATAGACACAAAATGGCTCATAGGAATTTGGACTGCACCTGTTCCAGAGGAGTAAGATCCCAGCTGAGCACCAAAGAGTAATTGTGTGCAAGCCTTAGCTGAATATAATTTCGGTGCTGCTGGAATATATACTGTGTTCCTCTGGAACCCTTAAGCTCCATAGAGCTTTATTTATCTGTTCCCAGGCTGAGGCCGACAATCTGGTGAGATTCCTGTTTAATAGAATGTAATAAAGGAGCAAGTTTGAACCCTAAAATGTGGGTGTGTTGCTTGTGCCTGACACAGCATAATTTTTTTTTAAAAAAAAGCCATTTCTTTTACAAACCAAAAGACAAACCCCCATTCCTTTAACCTTAAACTATCCACTATTGACCTCACCCAATTCCTAAGAGGTCTGTAAGGGGTGTGCATAAGTGCACAGTCATGCCTACCGTCCCTGTCCTACTGTTCCCATTTATTTGTACCTATTTCCTGTATTCTTGCTCATGTTTATACTTATTCCTATTATCTTGTAAGCAATTGACAAATCAAATCAAATAAATAGAAATCTCCATTCCAAAAGACCAGCCTCTTCAAGCTTCTGCTTGAGGCTATTTTCCTATGTCAGGAAGACTGGGGCTGCTTTCTGCCTCTGTTAAGAATATGTTTCTCCTCTTCTCTTTTAGGGGAAATATAATATTCTGCTTCTTTTAATATATTTCATTCTCTAGGGTTGTGTGTGGGGCTTCTCACAAGGTTATTTGATATAATATAAACGCTGCAGAACATGCAGAGGTTGCATTAAGAAAGCAAAGCAAAGCACGCCATAGCTGGGCCATGCGGTATAATCACCAAAGCAGCCATCACATTTTTAAAGGGGCTGCACTGAATTATGGCCACTCATGGAAACCACTTCCAGGATTGTGGCACACAGCCCAGCAACAAAGTGGCTTGCTTTGGTTCTCAAACCTAAGCTCCAGAGATCTTCAAAAGGTACATGTGCGATGGGTGACATTGGGTGAGGAGGAGGGTATAGGGCCCAGTGGGAGGAATGAGGGGGAAGTTACTACAGCAGCCAAATTTTTGAGACTGGTTTGTAAGTAACTTTGAGGGGAGGATGTCCGCTGTAACTTTGAACCGTTGCAAAGGTTGGGGGTTGGGGATTGGCTGTATTTTATGTTCTAGTCTCAAAGAGAATTTTTATAAAATGATATATCATTATAGACAGAAACTTCTAGAATATATTACAACACTTTGAATCTCCGCTGGAAATGCAAACCACATCGAAGGGATATTCTACCATATTTGGTGGATATGCAAAAAGCTAAAACAAATGGCTATAATAAATACATACATTAATCCAGAAAGTGTTAAAGGTTAAAGTACAACTGAAATCAGAGATTTTTCTTTTGGGACTAACGGACAGGCAATTTAAAAAAAAACATGGGACTTTTGTTTTTATATAAGATACCTGCAGCAAGACTCTTGCATGCTCAGAAATGGAAAAATTTGACATTACCCACAATGGAGGAATGGTTGTTGACGATGATGGAACTTGTAGAGATGACTAAATTAACTTCTTTGATCACAGAAAAAGTAGTATCTATTTATGGCTGACTGGAAACTACTTATAGACTTTTTGCATAAAATAGAAAAAATGCATTATTTGTGGTTTTTATGATTAGAAAAAACTGGATAATAGAAAAAAGTGAGTTTAGTAAGAGTAAGAGCTAATATTGTAATTCTACTTCTATTTGCTACAGAAAAAACAGAAGGTTCTTCTATTTCTTTTTACCTTTTTTCTTTTCTCTTTCTTTGCTTCCTTATACTCTTCCTTACTTCCTTAGTCATCCTACAAACAACTTTATTACTCTGGGTTAATTTTTATGTTCTTTATCAATTTTTAATAAAAGTTATACAAAAAACTCCCCACAGTTAAACCAAAACCAAACCAGCTCCATTATGGCTGAGCATAATGTGGGAACTCTGCTACAAAATCAAAAGCTAAAAAGCTCACAAGCCAACTTCTCTTTGGTACTGTTGTCTTTACCTTTTACGTATTTTTTTTAAAAAGGATTTACCTTACGTGAGTATTAAAGGCTGACCTCTGAGCAAAACTGGCTGGGCAGCACTGACACTTATAAGGCTTTTCCCCTGTGTGGGTTCGTATGTGAACTGTCAGGCCACACTTAGAGCTGATGACTTTGTCACAGTAGGGGCATTGCTGAGGATGCTGCTTCTTTTCATGAACCGTGAGCATATGAGCATTGATATCCTTCTGGCACTGAAACTTTTTCTCACAGAGCAAACAAGGAAAGTTCCGCTGTCGGCTGTGCAGAGTGACCCTGTGTTGCCTTAGATTGTGACAACTGGGAAAGAGTTGGCTACATATATTGCAGCTATACTTAATTCCCAAGCTTGTGCTATGCTCCAGATCAATATGCGATTGGTACTGTTCAGTAAAATGGAATAAACGATTACACTTGTCACAGGCATATGATCTTGGCAAGGCTTTTGGTATATTGCGGGTTGACTTTCTGAGTTTGGCCTTAGAAAGCATCAAACTACTTTCAGCGTTTTGGTCCGACAATGTCCTGCTTAAAGCGATGTGGGCTTCCTTCAAGTCCTCCTCATTTATTGAAGGACAGTCAGCCTCACTGATATGCTTAGATGTCGTTGTTGATTCATCTTTGGAATTACAACTCACCATCCTATCTTCCTTAGGGCTTACACGTTTATTTTTAATATCATCAAAATTGGTGGTTGGTTTTGAATGGTTTGTTCTTTTCCCCAAATGATTCTTCATCAGTGCAGCAGCCAAAACATGAGATAAATCACGCTGTGCTTTTTCTCCTCCAAGTTCTGTTCGATTCCCAGGCAATCTAACACTTTCATTTTTTTTCAAATGAACGCTTGGTTCCAAGTTTCCACCTACAGCCTTCACTTCTTCAAAAATGTCAAGCAGATCTTGGCATTCAAGTCTCTTAGCGACCTCCTTGATCTGGTGCAGCCTGTCCACTTCAATTTCTAACTCTGCAGTGTAGACAAACTTGAGGAATGAGACAAATTCTTCAGCATGAATATCCCGGAGGATCACTGTGCAGCTTTTGATGTTATTCATTTCATTATTGAGAAAAAGGCTTTTAAAGTAATTGCTAGAAGCTGCTAAAACAGCTTTGTGGACGTAAAATTCTTGTTGGATACCCAGCTGGTCTGTGTATACTGTAACATCACAAAAATGTCCAAATTGATAGAGAGAATGTAATGTTCTCAGGAGGTTGGAGGCAGCAACACTGGATTTCATTAAAATTTTCTTTTTTTCCATCCTATTAAATGGAAATAAGAGTTGAAAACATTTCATCAACTTGCATAAATTACCCTTCTCATCCAAATCAGTTTTAATGTCAGTTCTTTCACGTTCTTACTAAGGACTTATGCAAGTTTTCAGTACTTAAGGACTTATACAAGTTTTCAGTACTTAAAACTCTTACAATCACTGGCCAGATAGATGATGGTAGATTAACTGAGAAAAAGTCTCATTTAATTCAAAGGCTACAATACCATCTGTGCTTATACTTACGTTGCATTATATTCTAGTCTGTGTCCTCTAAAATTGTGAATTGTGTAAAGTTGAAAGGATGACTTTTTGACAACCAGCATATAAAAAATAAAAACATGAAGGTGATGCATATATAATTCAAATCTCTGTAAATACTAGATAGCAATTTTTTTCAAATGTTTTGCTTCCTGAAAAACTTTAGGTGATTATGATATTCATAGCCCTTCAAACTGAACACAAATATAAATTCAGAATGACTGCATAATATAGGAATCTTCAGAAATATGATATTAACTTTTAATGACTACATATTTAATTATGTAATGTTTTCAACAAACTGCATGAGTTCAACAGGGCTAAAAGTGTTTTGCAGCTGATTTTCATTTGTACTTGATGCCCAATGCATCTCTCCACAGTGTCCAACAACAATCAGCCAGCACTGACAGTTTCCTATTACCCTGAATACCATTTTTTCATAGCAGCAATGTCCTGGCAAAACCTTTCACCATTTTCCTCAATGAGTGCACCTAGATTTTTTGGGAAAGAAGTCCAAGTGTGAATGCAGCAAATTAATCTGCAGTGACATGTTGCACTTAATGATTTTGCATGTTGCAAGAAGTTTGTCAACCAGCTGAATGTAGTTTGGTGTTCTATGGTTGCCAAGAAAATTCTGAATGACATCCTTGAATGCTTTCCAGGCAATTTTCTCTGGCCCCATTATCAGATCTTCAGTTGGTTCTCTTAACCGTACCCTCCAGTTATGTCCCCTGCTCCTTGCTGACTGAGGATAAGGGCACTACAATACAGGCAGTCCTTGACTTACGACCNCAATTGAGCCCAGAATTTATGTTGCTAACTAAGAAATTTGTTCAGTGAGTTTTGCTCCATTTTACGTCTTTTCTTACCACATTTGTTAAGTGAATCTATGCAGTTGTTAAGTGAATCTGGCTTCCCCATTGACTTTGCTTGTCAGAATACGATCACATGACCCCGGGACACTGCAACTGTCATAAACATGAACCAGGTGTCAAGCATCTGAATGTAAATCACATGACCATGGGGAAATGTTGCAACGGTCATAAGTGTGAAACATGGTCATGACTCACTTTTTTTGGTGCCGGTGAAATTTCGAACGGTCACTAAATGAACTGTTTCCTGTAGTGGAGGATTACCTTTATAGTATAGTCCTGGAAACTCATTGGAAAGCAGCAAGTTGGGGGGAAAAGCTGCCTGGTTTTTACTTGCTACCCGAAGAGGTCGCCACCGTCAACCACAAGGCTGGTTGCATTAGGACCGGACAGAGTTTTGGATGGTTAAAAAGGTCGTGCAGCAGCCTTGAGTGACAAGACCTGTTTCTAGGCAGCGCATAGCCCTTGCCCGGTCGCGGGCAAACAAAGAGCCTTGTAGTCCATCTTCCCACCCAGCTTGTTTCCCGCAAATATCAATCGGAACGATGTTCCGGAGCGCCTTTCCGGGGCTCGAATCCAGGAGGTTCGACTGACCTGCTCAAAGCGGGGCGGGATCGAAACGGGGAGACAAGCCGAATTCTCGCGCNCGGGGCGGGATCGAAACGGGNAGACAAGCCGAATTCTCGCGCAGGCGTCCCTTAAGCCACAGCTGTCAAAGCGACTTCGGCGGCCACCATAGAGGCGCAACCCCGGGACCGAGGGTCTCCCCAAGGAATAAGGGAAGGCGTGCTTGGGAGTTTGGAGCACGTCCCCTTCCTCGCCGTCATCGATGGTATGCCATTGAGCCGGAGCGGCCCGCCATCTTTCTGGTGGGCAAGGAAGCCTCAGAAGCCATCTTTAGCGAAACACGGTAGACTTGGTGTGCTCGCGCCACCTGCTGGAGAAAGGAAGAGTTCAGGAAGAGCGGTGCATTCTTTTGGAACCTCGCGTCCGCGCTGTGCCGTCTTTCGCTTCGTAGCGTTGTTTTCCTCGTTTTCCCGAAGCTGATGGAAGTGCACCGTGGACCCTACAAAACTCGGTGAGAGAGACAGATGAAAAAAAAGAAAGAAACAGAGAGTAAGCAAGCAGCGTTGGGTCACACTAGGATGCCCTGAGATTTATCTCCACCTAAAGTAAATTTCTGCTTCCTTCCGAAAGCTTCTTTGTTCCATCCTTGTGCATAGAGAAATAGCTATAAGCCACATCATATAGTTTTGCCCATGTCTCTTCTGGTGTAAATCCTGCTGGATTTGATGGCCCTTACTTCTGCATTTCTGTGCTTAAGATTTGTACCGTATGGCTGTCAAAATGTTGTTTTTGCCATTAGTGGGATGGCAAATTAAAAGTACCATTCCACAGGACTTCCTACAAAAAAAAAAGGAAAGGAAAAGAAAAAAAGAACAGTTAAAAACAGTTTGGGGGAAAAAACCCTGTTCAAAAACAGTTTGAAAAGAAAGTTGGACAGTTCCATCCATAACAAATTAGGATGATGTCCATACAATGTCCAATAGTGTACTTCTGTTCCAACAACATCTGATGCAAATATTAAATTGTGGTATTTCAGTGTTGTAATTCACATGTCATCACATTCCTTCTCTGTACTTACACTATAACTGGTTGTTCTTCAAACGAAGGACTGAAATTGAAGCAGAGAATGATGACAGGGGAAGGACCCAAACTTTTAACAATAACACTAGCACTTACACCTATATACCGCTTCACAGTGCTTTACAGCCCTCTCTAAGCGGTTTATAGAGTCAACATATTGCCCCCAATAATCTGGGTCCTCATTTTACGACCTTAGAAGGATGGAAGGCTGAGTCAACTGCTTTGTAACCACTGCAGCACCATGGCTCTTTTAATTAATAATACAGAAACCCTGAAAAGTCTTCATAATAAAAAGGCCTGATTTCCTTAGTATATTATGTTTACCCTATTACTAATTTACAATTCATCCAGAATCATCCAACCACAGCTCCAAAATAATAACAAGAACAGGCTTTATATCTCTTCAGTCATGACTGGATGATGCTGGGAAGATACATTCAATCATGGATTATGAAAAAGCCAAATGGCTAGCAAGCTATGAGAACTTAGCTGTTATGGCTTATAAATTAGGATTTAGTATGTTTTGTGAACACAGCCTATGTTGCATTTTATTATTTTAGCCAGCTGCTGAAACTAAGCAGTTTTAAACATTGATTGGTGAAATTCATACCCATCATTACTTGATTACAGCTTACTGAATCAATCGTGAATCAATTGTGAATTTTACTTTGAATGAATTGTGAAGTTTGTTGAATAATCATTGTGCATAAACCACAGTTGGCTACACACACACACACACACACACACACCATTATTTCCTCATGGTGTCAGGGCTTATACAATATAATAAGATTTAGATACTTATGGGCACTACTACTTCCCCAGTAACTTCTCTTGGTATCCATGACCTGCCTGAATTTGCTTTAAAATTATTCTGGTTTTTTTAAAAAATGAAAAGATGCATGTGAAACTAGTGTGTTGCAAAATAAAGCACAGCTTGCAATTATCCTAATTTTCAAAATATTTTTGATTGCTATGTATTCCCTGAAATATTTTTAATAAATAAATATTATGGTGAGTTTTAAATTTGAGCTTTGCATCTATCTGAAATCCCCCCCTCCCCCAAAAAAGGAAGCCTGAACTGAGGCAGCTCACCTATTTGCCTTCTGGTAATTGGCCTTTTTTTTTTTGGCCATGCTTACTNNNTTTTTTTTTTTTTGGCCATGCTTACTATGGCAACCATTTCATAAAAGTGCCCATAAGATGCTATCAAAATGTCAAATGTGCCCACTGCTCCAAAAAGATTGGGGTTCCTACATTAAACTTATACTTTGGCTTTGAATTGGCTCTGATGTGACATGTTGAGCAAGCACAATCAATTTAGAATGCATAAGAATATTTCCTTTGATTGTACAAAGGAAAAAGATTGTTGGAAATGTGCTAAAAACATTCATTCATAGTTACCATTAGCCTACTGTTTTGACTGCCTAAAGCCATGTTTCTCAACCTTGGCAAGTTTAAGATGTGAGGACTTCATCTCCCAGAATTCCCCAGTCAGCATGGTTGAAAGACATTGGCCTAAATATTACATTATACAAGAATGAAAAGAACAAAGAAGCAAAATGATAATCTGTTGCATGAGTACTACAGTGAAAATTAAGAGAAGACAATTCATTCCATAGAAAAGTAAAAAGAAGATGCTGGCTGTGACAGGTCCAGAAAGCTGGGCAACCATGTGATAACCTTTTTTTTAGACAGCTTCTAATTTAATAAATGAATTACAGCATTTGCTGTGATGTTTCCAAATGTTGAGCAAACATCAATGCACCTCAAGTATTACCTCAGAGAAGGATTTCTGAGACCAGAGAACAACAATTCTGTTGTTTTTTTAATTAGTTCTCTTTGCCTAATTAGTAGTTTATCACCACTGAAAACCTTCATGAAATAGAAGTCTGCCTGATATTACATGAAACAAAGCCCCAACAAAGATAGGAAATCTGTAATCAGACTGGGCACATTTTTTTTTTCTTTTGAAATTTTAAAGCAGAGATGTGTTGCCCTACTTAGTTCGTACAATTGTTATTAGCCGTTCAAAATGATGGTGGGGATATCAGCTTTATCAGAGCAACTAATTATCCTTAAAGAGTAATTTATGTCAAGGTAATAGTGCAAGGCAGGCCAAATGGATTGGATGCTGCACAAAACAAGATTACTTTCTAAAGTTTTTGTATTTTTATCATTCTTTTCTTTTAAAAGACAAACAATCTTGCCTCGCAATTGCCTCAGCCCTAGTAATATCTGTTGTTTGTGTGTATATTTTATCATCATGATGAAGCCAGTAAAATCCATGGATGCTGTCAGAATATATGTACCCTGTCTGACAACATGAGGTTATGCTGAGATTTACACAAAGAACTTTTACTTTGCCACAGGAGGCTTACGGAAATGTAAAATCCATTTCAGTTCATTTACAAGGTGGAAACCAGTCCTGACATCTGCTCATTTTCAAGCACAGCAAGGACAAAAGAAGTGCTCAAAAATTAAAGAGCACCAAGATGCAGACAGAGGAGATGCAATCTGCGCTATAAATTACATCTGGGGGTGGGTGGGAGAAATCCAACTGCTGTTAAATAATTTGCCATGAATATGTTTAGTTAAAATATAAGGCTTCATCTGTTTTAATGAAAATTCAGGGACCGTTCCCAGGCGAGCAGCCCAAGCAACGGAATGCCGTAATTTCTCACTGCCGATAGCCCATAAAACATTCATGCTTATGTAACAGTATTAGAGTTCTTATTCTTTTCAAAGTGAAGTTGCTATTTATTTAGTTTGATTTATAAAATTGTGAAAGCCACACTTTAACGATGCAGATTTCATCTATGTACACAGGCATGCACAAAATGTTTAACCAAAACTGTAAATAGAGCCATGGGTAACAATCTAACCTCCGTTGCCATGGATCCTTAGACACAACCAGGTTTAGGCAGTCTGATCATCATTCTTGCTGAATGACACTAGGAAACCCATGGCCCAGCTTAGCCCTCATCTGAAATTATATAGCCGTTACTGACTATGAATGTGGCGTTCCTCAACCTCTTCATATCAGAGGCTCAGTAAAGGAATATTGTAAAATGGAAGTGTATATAGAAAGCTGCCTCCAAAGATCAGTTTATTCTAATGTGATAGACATGATTGGTATCATCAGATCTTGCCACTAAAATCTTAACTATGAATAGTTTGGCCTCAGGAATTCATTTTTATGCCTGCTAGATGCATAAATTTATTGCCACAATCAATAAAGGAGAATATTTGTAGCTCAGGGTTGTTCTTGGTGCTCTCTAAGCAGCTTGGTTGTTTTCTTGCAGATGTTTCATTACCGAACTAAGTAACATCATTAGTCCTGGTCAAGCACTGACTAGCAGTGATGATGTTACCTAGTTTGTGTAATGACATTTCAGCAAGAAAAAACCAAACTCAGGGAACACCAAGGATGCCTTATTGCAACATTGGAGATATTTCAGGAAATGTGAGAGCGCACAGAAGAACTAACTCATATAAATTTAATTATTTTTATTTGTTTAAAATAAAAAAAACCTTTACTTTCCTGGCTGACTGCTATGTGGTGCTATCTCTGGTTTTGGTTAATCTTTGAGAAATGAAAATCTTTTATGCAGGTATGTCAAGGAATTTTCGTAATGAAGATAAGTAATTACACATAGATACAGTAGAACCAAGATCCATAAAACAGACACCTATAACCACCAAAAAGAAAGGAGGCAAATTCTTTTATTTTGCCACAATTAGATTGTTTGCAGAACCTGATCTCTGATTTACTAATACTCTGTCTTTGATATAATTCTTTGCTTAACTCTCTTGCTTCCCTCACATAGTTTAATGTTTTTCAAACTTGACAACTTTAATATGTGTGGACCAGAGGTGTATTCAGCAGGTTCTGACCNNNTCTAGAGAACCGGTAGTGGAAATTTTGAGTTGTTCAGAGAACTGGTAGCGGAAATTTTGAG
>AZIM01000405.1:146801-158065 GCA_000516915.1 Ophiophagus hannah | reverse complement strand
CCCCTGCCACGCCCACCAAACCACACTCACCAAGCCACGCCCACAGAACTGGTAGNAAAAAAATTTGAATCCCACCACTGACACCCATCCTTTTGGCCTTCTGGAAGTATCTTAAAATCTGGGGGATAAGAGGAACAAAGAACAAGCAAAATTGATAATTCATTTGACTTCCCCATCCTTTCCACAAACAGTGTAATGCATAACAGGAAGTGACCTATTTTGATATTATTTCCATTGTTATTTAACAATATAACAATTGCTACTCATTTTCCTAATGCTTTTTTTTACTAGTATGGCCAAAAGCACATTATCTAATATGTCAGTAACTACATTTGAGTAGAAATTATTGTACCAGGTAAGTGGATATGACATGAGATTCAATGTTAGAGATGTTAATGCATATATTCATTCCCATCTGTGTATTTTCTTTTACAGAAATAATTAATCAAACAAATTCCAAGTCTGGTAATCCTAATTTGGAAGAATAAGAAATTTCAGTAAAATTAATAAAATCAATAGTGGTAGGAATTATCCCTACAAATTCCATGTGTTATGTCTTTTTGCACCAGTTGTGTTTCCTCCCAAAATGATATTTCCACTGATCAAGTTGGAGTGTTATTGCTTTTATGGTCACAATGAAATCATCTTGTGCATGACAGAAAGGTATCAGTATGGGAAACTAACAGAATTATTAGAAACCTGAATTGTCCATGAATATTCCTGGAAAAAAAATGGAAGCAGTACCTCTTATCATTTTACAATGTCTTCACGTGACTCAAATTCTCCTTTCCTGATGATGACATGGGAATCAATGCCATGCCTATTTTTACCCCTGCATGACCTTTCCCAAATCCAAGCATATTGGTTACAAGTAAAATGTGTTGTACATCTTCTCAGGAAAACAGTTCATACTTTAGCTTGCAAACTAGTAATTACCATGAGATTTTAGAAGCAGAAGAAATTAGTAAACGAGTGGTGAGGATAAATGAGAGAAGAATCAGAAGTGATTGGATACCCATTAAATGTTCTCCAAGGAGCTGCTGTATTTAGAGGCAGCTTTCCATGCCAATTTTACTTTGAAGATGCATAAATTTTATAATTCTCATCATTAGTGCTATAAGCATAGTAAGGAATAAGTTAATTTTACAGTAATGTGATTATTAAAACCATTAGTCAAAGCCAAGGGATCCATAATTAACTTAATCTCCAGCATCAAGTAAATGATTCTACTGTGTGCTTTAAGGAAGCAATTGTTCACTGTTATGCAAAATACACCAGAGTTATTAGACTATAAAGCTTTGTAATCTTATAATTAAATTATAAATTTTACATATTTTAATAACCCACTTTATATATTTTAATTGTTTTCCACAGAATATTGAAAAGAACTATAATTTTACTTTTCTGTCTTTTAGCTAAACTAGAATGTTCCAATGTACAGAAACTTTGTTATCTACTTCCTTGGATTACTAGTTGTCTAAGTTGGATGTTGGTAATAGGCTGTTGAGATGATTGACAGAAATATTTTACCACTAGAACAAAAATCAAAACATTGCTTGGAATCAATAAGGCCATCTTTTGAACTTGAAAACATAAATGAGAGGAAATCCAGTACTATAAAACATACATTGTGGTATTTATAATTATTTCACAAAATATAAGCAAGAACCAATGAAGAAAAAAGTTGAGATTTATGTATCATGTATTCACTATGACCTATTAATGTCACATGTTGTAAAGACATTTCTTCTGGCCTTCTCTTTCATATGCTATGTAGGTAGTATTCTCTTAATCCTCTGTGACCCCAAATTACAGGGATTATTGGTGGGGAAAATAAAACAATAATTATTTAGTTTTGGGGTTCTATAATCTCCCAGGACTGGAAAAAGATACCTAACATTAGAACCATAATTAAAAAGGTACAACCAAGACTGTTCTTCCTGTGTCAATTCAAAACGTTCTGACTGTTGGTATAGTTTTATAGAGGAATTATTGAGTCTTTTATTTGTACTTCTGTAACTGTTTAGTTTGGTACAGCAGGCAAACAGGACAAGTATAGGCTTCAATGAAAATTAAGACTGCAGAAAGAATGATTGCAACCAGCCTGCCTTCCCTAGAAGACCTGTATATTGTGTGAGTCAATAGAGTAGAATAGAATAACAAGCTGGAAGGGACCTTGGCGGTCTAGCCCAACACCCCTGCTTAGGCAGGAAACCCTACACCACTTCAGACAAATGGTTATCCAACCTCTTTTTAACAACTTCCAGTGTTGGAGACATGCAGTGTCAAAAAATGTTTTTTCTAGAATAAAATTTTTTTTAAAAAAAAACTTCCAGTGTTGGATCATTCACAACTTCTGGAGGCAAGTTGTTCCATTGATAAATTGTTCTGTCAGGAAACTCCTCTTTAGTTCTAAGTTGCTTCTCTCCTNGAACCCTGCTATCATGTCTCCCCTAGTCCTTCTTTTCATGAAACTAGACATACCCAGTTCCTGCAACCGTTTGTCATGTTATGCCTCCAGTCCCCTAATCATCTTTGTTGCTCTTCACACAGTGCTGCCTAACGGCTTATGTATATTTGCCCATGTCGTATGGCTGTAGTATTATTATTTATCCTTCATATTATCTTCTTTACTACCCCTTTCTGGGATGATGATGATGATTCTGTTGCTTTGCATGCACACTTGAGAGCTTCTGCACCAGAGACAAATTCCTTGTGTAATCCCAGTTGGCCAAATAAAGTATTCAATTCAATTCCATTTTATTTTTTCAAGCCATGAGATTTCTTTAATGGGTGTATAGCTTGATTGCATATACTGGAAGCAGTTATGAAGGACAACAAGCCAACCATGAATGAGTGGGAATCCTTCCTTTCCCAGACTAGAGCCTAGAAAAGCTGTCATTTAAGATGCAACAAAGCAGAAACTGTGCTTTACTTGTAATATTGATGCCACTGGGATTGCGGAGCTGGTAAGTATGGGCAATCCCGTAAGAGGCAGTGGGGTGCAAGCTCAATCTCCACACCTTGGAACCAGGAGAAATGGTGCTAATATCATTTTAAAAGCCTATAGTTCTTCTGTCAACCTGTTTCAAAAACAACAACTGGAATGTGACATTGTTTTGCATCTTCTGATTTCAATCCAAAGGGATGAATCCCTACTGGATATAGCTGTCCTGGTAATTTACTGCAACTTGTTCAACCCTTTCCCACCTGGTGTCATTGTAGCTAAGAAGATAACTATGGACCATGCTGTTTTAAATTATGCTTTGGGCCCACAAATTATCAAGCTGAGACAATATTAAATCAGTCTGGCTGCTGTCCAGAATGATGTAGCACAGAAAAGCAGTCTGCAAGTTGGACAAAGAGAATTGTTTCTGTATCCACTGTTCAAATTGGATGGGGAAAACATCACATTTAGAGAGATCCATGATCCCTTAAAAGGAAGGGTAAATTGCTGCTGAGTGTCTATGAATCTGAGGGAAAATCTTGCAATAATATCTTCCTGTTCTAAAGTTCACATACAGAAAGGATAAAAACATTGATTGAAGCAAAAAGGATCCTGTACAGGTTGTCCTCGACTTATGACCACAACTCAGCCTAAAATTTCTGTTGCTAAGGCACTTGTTAAGTGAGTCTTGCCCTCTTTTATAACCTTTTTTGCCAGGGTTGTTAAGCAAATCACTCCCGTTGTTAAAGCACAGGTGTCAAACTCGCAGTGTCATATTGCCATCACATGATGTATCATGGTGCTTTTTCCCTTCGCGGAACTGGGGTGGGCGTGGCCTGTGTGTGACACATCTGGCCTGCGGGCTGCCAGTTTGACAACCGTGTTAAGGGAATCATGCGGTCATTAAGCAAATCTGGCTTCCTCCATTGACTTCGCTTGTTGGAAACCATCTGGGAAGATTATAAATGGTGATCACATGACCCCAGGACAATACAACTGTCATAAATACATGCCAGTTGCCAAATGCCCAATATTGGTCACATGACCATGGAGATGCTGCAACACTCATAAATGAAAAATGGTCATAAATCAGTTTTTCAGTGCCATTGTAACTTCAAATGGTCACTAAATAAATGTTTGTAAATTGAGGACTTCCTGTAATGCAGGAAAGGAATGGTATTTAACATATACTTTCATCGATAGTTTAAATGTTTAATTGGATACCCCCGAGTCTCAGTATGTGTACAACAGAGCAACCTGCAATCATTATATACTATCATTGGGATTGAGATAGATGTACAATCTATAAATGTCAGTGCAGGTTTTGATCTGATTAGAGAATAAATTATCAGCTTGAATTATCTAAAGGTAGGATTGCTAATCTGATGTCTTCCAGATGTTTTGGACATTAACTCTTATTAACCTTACCCGTTACAGCCCTTTATCAGTCAAAAAGCTGGAGAATACTACACTGTCTAAGAGTATTGCCACAAATGTGCTCTTACAAGTTTATAATTCTAAAAGGTTGATCATTTGCTTTTTCGCTGACATTTTCTCAAATAAAAATTCCCATAAACAGGGAGGTGTATTGTGTGACCTTGAACTGCTTTTCCTGCGATGCCCAGATCATACCACTAACATTTGAGAGTGCAGTCTCTAAAATACTGGCAACGTGGTTCCCTATACTTTCATTCAATTATGAACATTGAAATATAATTCTTGAATTAATTCAGCTTATAGAAGAACTATCCCCACACAATGGAAAAAGATAGACAATTTTGGTCCAATATATATAGGTGACACTATCTTCTTCATTTTGCATTGTCACTCTCTTGTTTGGTTCTTATTCTTCCAAAACATGAAGTTTCATCCAGGACAATAAAAAAAAAATTATGGCAATCATATTAAATAAGCATTATTAAATAAACATTAAATATTTACAGTTTACAGTCACAATGAGAAATCCTGTTCAAAATGTTTACAGTGGCACTAAAGCAAAGCAAAAACACTAAAAGAAAGAAGGCAAGCTTTTGGTAAGTTTCCTCAACTTCAGGATCACCTTAAGAGATTTTCTTCAAAATATTCTTTAAGTTATTGAAATACCTGGGATTCAAAGGTAGAATGACGCCACACCATGGCATATTGCTACCATGTGACATATGGACATAGTCACTTTAACAGGATACTTCTTTACAATAAAGCAATCATAATGCATAGATCCAAAGACATACAGGGTATTTTTAAAAGATCATGAAGCTCTTTAGAAATAGGCAGTCCTAGAATTTAGCTCTTCCAGTGAAAAAGAGTTCAACATTTTTGGGGATAATTGGTTCCAGTTCAAGCTCCTTTTACAGCTTGGGTATAAGTATTTGCCCTCCTGTAACTTAAATCCATTATCCTATGACCATCTGAGTGTGGAAGAGAAGATCTGGGCTGCTTTTTATATCATATATTTTCAGAAAATATATGGTTTTTTTAAAAGAAAAAGTGTTATCATATTTTTCCTTTGTCCTTTTAATCACAGCCAGTTTCTTCCCTTTATCTTCACTGTGCTTAAGTTCCTAGTTCCCTGATCTCATTATTTTCTTCCTCCAATCCATAAATGAAGGGCCCAGAATTGGACACAAAATGCAATATGACCAAAGTAGAATAGAGTGGAAACAACTATTTCCTCTAATTTTGAAATTAGTTTTTTTCTGATGGAGCTTAAAATGGCATTTGCTTTCTTTGCAACCACATCACATGGCTGGTCACATTTATTTTGCTAACATTATCTAATTCCTAGGATAAATATTAGTATTTCTATATATTCCCCCATTTGTAGAAAACAGAAGATAGTTATAAGCAAATATGAAAGCAAGTACAGGTAGTCCTTGACTTACAACCGTTTGTTTAGTGACCAAAGTTGCAGCAGCATAGAAAAAAGTGACTTATGACTGGTTTTCACACAACCCAGCATCTCCATGATCATGTGATGAAAACTCAGGTGCTTGGCAACTGGCGTGCATTTCTGACAGTTGCATTGTCCCGGGTCATATGACTACCATCTGTAACCTTCCGACAAGCAAAGTCAATGGGGGAAGCTGAATTCACTAAACTTAAGAACCACGATTCACTTAATTGAAGTGATTTGTTTAAGAACCGTTGCAAAAAGACATCCCAAAAGGGACAAATTTCACTTATCAACTGCCTCATTTAGCAATGGAAATTTGGGACTCAATTGTGATCGTAAGTTGAGGACTACCTGTATGTCATGATTCATTTTTGGCAGAAATTATTTTAAGCTGGGATAGGCAAACTTTCAGAAGGCCAGTTATGGGACCAAGGGCTGCTGTTGTTGGAACAATCATACAAAACTGTACATGTTTGCAATAGATTAAGAAGATTGTTACATCAGTCTTTATATTAAAAAAGCTGGCTACAGGGAAGCTTTGGATGGCTTAGATAGTTTTGTTTTAAATGTTATAACATCTCTTTTGGGACATATCCTAGTTTCCATCTATTTCTGACTTTAAAAGTAGAAGAAACACCATCACTAATTTTCAGCAATTATGGTCAGACTATCTTTCAAGGGCCACATAGGGAGAATTCTGAAGTAGAAAGGTTGAGGCCCCAGACAGAGGGATGGTATATAGTTTGATTAATTCTGAAAAATAAGACCTCTGAAGTTCCTTACGGTGTTAGGCAGAATTAATTACACCACACAATAGGATGAAGTTTATTTTATTATATCAGAAGAAAATCTCTGCATGTATCTTAATGGCATGTGGGAAAAAACAAAACGATAACTGAATGGACAGATGAATTATTAATCCGCTGTCAACTTTATAGCTTGATGTGCAAATGATTTATTCTTTTTTAGCAACCAGCATAATTTCTTCACAGAATTCCAAATAATTTGACAAGCTCTTTGGGAGGCATCTCAAAGAGGATATAGTACAGTTCTGCATTGAGGTATGAAAATAAATCACTATGGAATAATGTAGGCTTTTTTGCAAGGTGCAATGGTTTCATATCACGGCCAGGTATGTTGGCCTTCAACTCTGGTATTTCCTAGTCAATAGGGGCAAAGGTCCAATATACTTGGAAGCTTCCAGATCAGAAAAGTTGATATATAACTATTACTTACTAAAATATGCTGCAGTCATTGTGCTATGGTAATAAAAATGTGCCCTGATATGATAACATACAATGTTAAGTTTCAAAGCACAGTGTACCTATGGCCACAATTTCCTGTCAGGTAGGCCTAGTGACTAAGGCCATTTACAAAGACATCATTTGGGGGTGCAATTAGCTATAACATACTGCATATTATGTAAATTGTGACAGCACCTGGAAAACCTCATAGTTTTGCTAGATTTCAGTGTCCCATATCTTGAACTGCTCAGAATTGTGTTGTTTTTGTATAAAATAAGGAAGTTCAGCAATAAATATCTAGTACAAGTCCTTGAGTGTGAGTGTGAGTGTGTGTGTGTATCAGTTGCATATTCAGAATTGGACTTTGAGAAAACATCCAGAGCATGACTTAAGAGGAATGTAAAAATGATTGGCTATCTTCACACATTTTGAAGTAAGTAAAGGCAGGACTATCCAAAGGGTCTTATCTTCATGCAGATAAAAACTGTTAAGTCTAGAGTAAAACTTACTTAATTGCACTACTTCTATCAGGATGTAACAAGAATATGAGCTTTGGAGAGAAACAACCCACTTAGACTTTCACTGTCGTTTGAGATTACATTGGAAGAAATTGTGTGGTCAGGGCAAAAAAATAATTACCAATTAAATATGGTTACTCCCAAACTAATATTTTCCCCCGCCCATAAACTGAAAAATGTAAATTAGAAGCAAGTTTTAGAAAGGTTGAGGGACATGGACAATCATGACAAATTGCAATTTAGCCTCCAATGAAAAAAATCTTCTGCTATGGCAAATGTCAATGCTTCACTGCTTGGAGTTCCAATGGGCACCTGTATTCAGCTGCTCAAGTTCCAATTGCTTGCACATGAAACAGCTGCTCTGCCAGAATAAGGAGTTTTGAATACAACTGACCACATTAGCAATTCATGTATTTCATTACCTTTAAAAAAAAAAGCAAGGAAAAGGACACTTGAGTTAAAACACTGAGAAAGCAGGAGGCATTACTTATACTTTTCGAGTGGCTCAGTCATGACTGATTGACAGCCTCTTGTGCTATCCTTAGTTAAGAAGGCTGAGTGGTTCTAGTTCTCTGCAAACAGCTAAAACAGATCAGCTCCAGACTCTATTAAGTCTGAATAGAAATGGAAGAATTGGGCAATGGAAGAACTAGTGTATGTATGTATCGTATGTATGTATGTACCTGTATTTCCTGCCTTTATTATTTTTATAAATAACTCAAGCCAGTGAACATACCTAATACTCCCTATTCCTCTTATTTTCCCTACAATAACAACCTTGTGAGGTAGGTTGGGTTGTAAGAAAGTGACTAGCCCAAAGTCACCCAGCCAACAAATTATCTATAAGTGCCCAAAGTTGTCAGAATAGAGAATATTGCCTTCTATTTTTAATTTTCCAATATTCTGCACAATTTCTTCCATCGATGTCCTTATAAAAAAAAATTATTAGGACAGAAGGTGTTTATAACTATACAAGGTCTCAGAGGCACTTGGACTCTTATGCCTGAGAGCCCTGGGCAATACATGGGACAATGAACAATAAGCTTATGGAATTATTTTAAAAAGTCAGAAACGGCAGCAATCACATAATTAGTCCAAATATATTAGTAATGGCATACGATCACCAGGGTTTGCAAGGGAGATGTGCATCATTCCATTAAAAAAATATGTTGGCAAAAACCACATAGGGTTTTTTCACCAAAGAAAGTAGTTCTTTTATCTAGCATGGCTGTTGGCCTAGCAAGGGAGATGAACAGCTAAATTCATCACCTGGCTCTTGTCCTGTTCCTTTAGCTTGGCTATCTCAGCATGCTAACCTTTGATTTTCTTAACTATGGTTTAGTAATTGCTTCATCATTGCTATGATGGAGGAGAAGCTAGTGCATTTGTGGGTGCACTAGCTTCTCCTCCATCATAGCCCCAATCTAGTTACGGTGCAGGAAGCTGGGAGACCCAATATCCTCTCTTTTAGCCCTAAAATATTCCAGAGACAGCATTTACCTGTTTGACTTTGGTTTTCAGTGGAAAGAGAAGACAAACGAGAGAATGGGACTAGACGGAACCCATATTAGATCTCCAGAGAAGACCACTCCTGTACTTCCCCTCCTCCAATGCTTCTGAATAGTGCAACTTTTTCTGCCTCTATTGCCTGCTTAGATATAGTGATACAGAATTAAATTCCCTCATTCTGAGTTCAAGAAAGAAAAAAGAAAAGATGTCTTTCCTTCCCTCAAGGCTCTCAAATTCCAGCAATTCCAAAGCAGGCTGCCTGCCTAAAAGGCAGCAAAGAAAATACACATTTCTGCAGCAGTAAACCTCACAAACCTAAGTTTTTCAAGCATTAGACTCTGGAAGCTATCCTATAAATGGCATGCTTGAAAGTGAATCTCATTACTAGTTAATTGGAGGAGTGATTGTCAGGATACACAGGGATGGGTTATTAAACCTAACATAGACCCCACAATAAATAAATACGCGTCAGAGAGCTGGGAACAACCCATTTCTTGAAACAATATTTTGGTTGATTGACTGATTATATGCTATCAAATTGGTGACAGATTTTAATAGAAAATACAAATTTTCTCCACAGCATATAGTCTCTAATCTGTATTCCTGAAGGACCCATAACTACTGGGAGTTATAAATACAGTACTTGGAGAAACCACGAGTTGCTTGCAGCATGAGATAGGTAATCCTCTGGAGAGATCACTTAAATATTGAGGCCATGACATAACTGTTCTTTATACGCTTGTCTGAAGACCTCCATTAATCAATATTAACTTAATTTACAACAGTAGAAATATCTGGAGCTCTTACTTTGTCCTGAATAGAAGGCCTCACTCCCAAATGAACTCCTGCCTCTATTATTTCATGGTTCATACTTGTTCTAGTCTATACAATATGTTTCTTCCTTTCCCTAGTGTGGATTTTGTCACAAAATGGCTGCCCCCAAAGGATTGTTTCTTCAAGTTGTGTGTGGGGATTCTGCCATGAATGTGTGAAAGATAAATTATGTTGAAGCCTGCCCAGTCCCTTTGCTTTGCAGGAAGACAGGTTCTTTGGGGGAGACGGGGGAACAATGTCTAAAAATAATAGCTTCCACACAACTAGATTCATTACCAGTAGTTGACCACAGCAATAGTTTTCATTTTGCAATTTTCACTTTCCAAACTGGAACCAGATTAACGGACTGGTTTGAGCCCCCCTGGAGGATAGATTTTGTAAATATTCAAAGGAAAAATATTCCCACAAAAGCTTTTTATATTTTGCCATAGCCCTGTGATTGCAATGGCCCAGTCTTTTACACATTTAATCTGAAAGTGTGATTGAAATCTGCATAGTGATTAAATTAAAATGTGTCCTCCCCAAACATAATGATTTTAATAGCTTGATCAAAATGAAAGTTATAAAATAGAATTTAGTACCCAAGTGGAATTGCAGCAAATCACACAGTTTACAGTTATAACTGTCCTTCATGCTGGGTTCAAAATTAACAGCCATCATTCGGGGAGGGGGGGGGGGANNNAAGAAAAAACAAGAACCAAAACTTTTTTTTTTGGGGGGGGGGGAGTTTTAAAAAATGAAGCTGGTCATGCTGTGGCAAAAGAATGTTGAATTGATGGCCCACTAAGTTTTATTTCAGATTCCAAACTCAATTCATGAGTATCAAAATACTCATAATCTCCCTTATATTCTCCCTCAGTTTGACTCACAATAGACATATTGTGAGGTACTTATATTCTGGGTTCCTTAAAGAGAAGGCACTATGAGCTTAGGATACATAGCCAGAACTTGTGCTATTAAAACAACAATAGACATAATATAAATTATGATACTTTCACAAAAAATAGGTTTTGGGGGTATAGACTGTAAATAAAAGGTGACAAGAGCCTTGCAGATTGTTGTTTGTCTGTGCACTTTTACCCAGATGGAATCACCACAAGGTACTTTTTTTCATTTCCGGTGAATTGGTAACAACTAACAGATTTGCACATACACAAAAAGAATAGGCTATACAAAGTTCTTACAAGAAGGAATGCTTAGGAAGGAGCTCTTTTTGAAGCATTAAAGAAGTCTCACATGAGAATGGGAAACATAACTTATGTTAATGTTAAAGTTAAATACTTTGGCCACCTAATGAGAAGGAAGGACTCACTGGAGAA
>AZIM01000405.1:124752-139665 GCA_000516915.1 Ophiophagus hannah | reverse complement strand
TGGAACCAGCTGCCCCTGGGGTTGCAGTTGACCCCTGACCTGTGCTCCTTCCGCCACGAGCTAAAGACTTGGCTGTTTTTACAGGCCGCCCTAGATTGAGAGGGACTAGGGTTTTAATTTGATATCTGAATTGGTTTTTATTGTTATTTGGATTCCCTCCTTATTGTTTTTTTGTTATTGTTTTTCGATGTGAGCCGCCCCGAGTCCTTCGGGAGATGGGGCGGCATATAAATCCAAATAATAAATCTTTCATCTGCTCTCTACTGGAGATTTGTGATGGGAGATGAAATCCGTTTTATCTGGGATTTGAGTTTTGCTAAAGGACAGACTACATTAGATCGAGTCTTTGAGACAGCATAATTTCCTATATACTTTTAGAAGAGTCTGTACGTATTACACTATATAAATAATTAGAGATAAAAAATTTCCTGAACGTTTTGAAGCAATAAAAGGAAATCTAGTTTTCTACTGGAAAAATTGATATTTTGGTCAAAATAAAAATGTACAGTGGATATAAAAAATCTACACATCCCTGTTAAAATGTCAGGTTTTTGAGTTGTAAAAAAAATCAGGCAACAGTAAATCATTTCAGAATTTTTTTCCCTTTTAATATAACATATAAACTATACAATTCAGTTGCAAAAGAAACTGAAATCTTTTAGGGGAACAAAGAATGTACAATAATATAGTTTAATAAGTGTGCACACCCTCTTATAAGTAGGGATGTGGCTTTGTTCAAATTAACCAATCACATTAAAACCGATGTTAAATAGTAGTTAGTACACACTTGCCATCAATTAAAGTGACTCTGATTAATCCCATATAAAGTTCAATTATTCTTGTAGGATTTTTCTGACATTTACTCAGTTGCCTGCCTCTTACAGCAAAAGCCATGGTCTGCAAAGAGCTTGCAAAGCATCAAAGGGATCTCATTGGAAGGCATCAGCCAGGAAAAGGGTACAAATAAATTTCTAATGTATGGGGATATACCATGGAACACAGCGAAGACAGTAATCAAGTGGAGAAGATATGGCACAACAATGACATTATCTGGACTGGACCCTCCAAAATTGATGAAAAAAACAAGGAAACTGATCTAAGAGGCTGCAAAGAGGCCTACAGCAACATTAAAAGAGCTGCAGAAATTTCTGGCAAGTACTCTCTGTGTAGTACATGTGACAACATTCTCCTGTATGTTTCATATATCTGGGCTACGGAGTAGGTGGCAAGCCTCTCTTACAAAGAAAAACGTCCAAGCTCAGTTATATATTTTCCCCCAAAATCTATATCAAGTCTGATGAAAGCATGTGGAAAAATGTGTTATGATCTGATGAGACCAAGGTTGACTTTTGGCCATAATTCCAAAAAGTACATTTGGTGCAAAAACAACATTGTGCTTCACCAATAGTACATCATATAGTGGAACATGATAGGGGCAGCATTATGCTTTGGGGCTGGTTTTCTTCAGCTAGAACTGAGGCTTCAGTCAAGGGTGGGAGGAATTATGAAAAGTTCCAAATACCAAACAATTTTGGTACAAAATCTGCTAAAATGCTGAAGATGAAGAGGAATTTCACCTTTCAACATAAGAAAGACCTAAAGCATACAACAAATGAATGGCTTCACCAGAAAATTAAAGTTTTTGAATGGCCCAGCCACAGTCCAGACCTGAATCCAATTGAAAATCTGTGTGGTGACTTGAAGAAGGCTGATCAAAGGAGATGTCCTGGCAATCTGACAGATCCAAAGCACTTTTGAAAGGAAGAGTGGGCAAAGGTTCCCAAGGCAAGATGTGCCATGCAGATAGGCTCCTACCCCAAAACACAGAATGCTATCATAACAACTTTTCAACACAGTTTTAAGAGTGTGCACACTTATGCAACCATGTTATTGTACATTTTTATCGTTATTTTATCCTCCTAAAAATTTCAGTTTGATTTGGATGCTTGGCAATTGGCATGTATTTATGATGATTGCATTGTCCTGGGGTCATGTGAACATCTTTTGCAATTTTCTAAGAATCAAGGTCAATGGGGAAACCAGAGATTCTCTTAATAGTCACTATAATAACTTCACAACCGCAGTGGAGGTCTTTGGTCAGTAGCAGCTTAGTAAACGTAACTTAATTTTAACTATGTTGAAACAATTACAGTTAATTAGTTTTGCCTTAATGCCTTGATGTGTTTAATTATCAATACTTACATTAATCATCAATATTTACATAAATACTGCATTCATAATCTTTTGAGATGAGTAAACTAAATGCATTTTCACTGAATGGACATAACTGTTCTAATTATTCATTGTGTTATCCTGTGCATCAGGGACAGGAATGAATCAAGCCTAGGATAATGTTTGGACAAATGCATCTTATATTTTTAATACTGTCATAGAACAGGAAATTAAGAGAAAAATAAATTAAAATTAGAAGCTGGCATCCATTAAGTGAATGGCACGGATCAAGCATATCCCTGAAAGTGTTGATTGTCTTTACTAACTTAACCTAAATGCTTGATCTATGCCATCCACTTCATGGATGGTTAAGTGGGAAAAAAAATATGTATTTCAGATTATTAAGGAAATTTAAATGCTATGGTATTCTTTGCCACTGAAAAAATGTTGATTGTTTCATTCTTTGCCAAGATGTATCACCTGAATGATAAATGAATAAATTAATGACATGGATTTGCATGAACAGTCAGGAAAAATATATATGAAGTTTTAATGTCTGACATTTTATTCCTTCCAATAGAGTTTAGCAGAATTAGAAGTTCTTTGTAAACAGCTATATGAGGGCACAGATTTAGCCCAGAGAATACAAGCAGAAAAAGTTCTTGTGGAGCTTATTAACAGCCCTGAATGTCTCAGTCAGTGCCAACTTTTACTGGAACAAGGAACAGTAAGCACTTTAAACTTTATTATTGATGTACATATTTGTTACACCTTTTTTGTTGTTGTTGCTCAAATCTTCTTCTGGGTACCAAGACTGTCTATGTATTATCAAGATACATTTCACTATCAGATTTTTCTTTTTGTTATATATTTTATTATATTTTATAATAGTAAGATTGATTAGGCAAAGAACTCATAAGCTTTTGCAAAGGAGGAAACAAAACAGAAACACATAACCTCAAGTGAGATTTTATTATTATCCACAGTAGATTGCAGCACCCGGTATATCGTGACAAAAGTTAAGCAAGGTCATACTTGGTTGGTATTTGGATGGTAGATACCAGGAAAGCCCAAAGCTGTAGACTAGGCAGGAAAAATTGAGAAAATATTGTGGAAGAAGGCAGTTCTATACCATTTCAATATTTTCAAAAAGGTTACATGAATATGTCCAAATTCACAGATGTGACCTATAAATATAGTCCTCAACTAACAACTGTAATTGAGCCCAGAATTATGGTTGTAAATCATAGGTAGTAAACTGTTTAGTTGGTCCCTATGTGATCATGCCTGTTTTTCCAGTTCTCTGTGCCGTGGTTGTTAAGTTAATGCCATGATCATTAAATAAAACCATTTTATCCAATGGGCATTTATTTTTTGCGAAAAACTGGAAATAAATGGTAAATACTGGCAAAAAAAGCTGAATACATGAATATTACAAATGGCCATAAATGCAAGCTGGTTATCAAATGCTCACAATGGGGAAGTTGGGAGAAGTTTAATTCACACCATGTTCTTGAATACTTATGCTTGTTTGGACTGTTATCAGCCTCTTGGAGAGTAACCTGTTCATAAGTACAGCACCTTCTCTCCTGTATATTTCACAGACTGTCTTACAAGTTATTTTGTAAGTGTCGCTTCACCAAATGACAACAAATGAATGACACATTCTCACTTGACTAATTACATAAAGAAGTTTGTTGATAATTAAAGAAAGTTAAACATAGTTTAGAATTTAGAATTCTTGTACATCTTTTATCAAATTCTTTTGTGGATTCAGTTACAGTCTTAAAGCATTCCATATGTTATAGAAAGTTTTAATGACTGCTTCAATATTTGACTTAAAAAGATTTAGCATTGAAAATCCTCAGATTAGAGGGTATTTTATTTATGTGTTTGACGGACTACAAGGTTATTCCCTTTTAGTTTGGGATTAGCAGTCAAAGGCAGATTGCCAGCTGGAAATTCCTTGATGGAAATCTGAGGACATTAAAAGAAATAGCAGTTATCCATTTCATTTGTTAAAACCCTGTTGGTACCAATGAAGCCATAAGAAAATTGCAGATGTGTGGATGCCTGAAAAACCTTAAAGGCATGACCTTATCTATAATGTAGATATAGCTAGAACATGTTGGAGATAATGATACTAGTTATATTAATCATATAGCCATATAATTTATAAATATATTCATATAATGACGTAATTGTGTATTGTATTGCTACATGGTACCTGTGTGGCTATGTAAAACAGTGCGTATTACAGTATTTATTCTGAAAAATAGTTATTGGTGCCTGCAATCATTTTATTTACAAAAATCAATCATAAAAATAAAGGCTCTTTCATAGGCAAAATGATAAATAAATGGTAAATTACTAAAATGATAAACTAATAAATATAGGTAGTCCTTGTCTTATGACCATAATAGAGCCAAAACCTGGCGTGGTTAAGCAAGGCAGTTAAGTGTGCTTTACGACCTTTTTTGCCACAGTTGTTCATTTTATTATTGAACAAATTTGGCTTCCCCCATTGACTTTCGTTGTCGGAAGCTGATTGGGAAGGTTACCAATTACATGACCCTGGGACAGTGCAACTATCCTAAATACATGCCAGTTGCTAACTGTCCAAATTTTGATCACGTAACCATGAGGATGCTACAATGATCGTAAGTGTAAAAACTGGTCATAAGTCACTTATTTCAGTGCCGTTGTAACTTTGAACAGTCACTAAACATTGTAAGTCAAGGACTACCTAAAAGTAAATTATAAAAATGAATTGTTATTTTAATATTATTTATACGGTGTTGGGTTCTTTGCTTATTATCATAAATCTAAGAATTATGTGTAGATTCTAAATAGAAAAATGTTAGGAAAAGAATTTCTTGTTGCAAGATTATTTTTTTGCTTTAAAAATCTTTAGTATTATCCAGTGTTACTATCACCATTTGAATTGTGTGTATTTTTCTCCAGACATCTTACGCGCAACTGTTAGCAGCAACATGTCTCTCAAAACTTGTATGCAAAACCACCCCTTTACCTATTCAACAAAGAATGGACATCAGTAAGCATTGTTTATTCTTTTGAATAGTAAAATTGTGTTTATAATCAGATTAAAGTAATTACTAGCAATTTAAACATACAACTTTTTAAGAATGTATTATCATAGTTTCATAATGAAGGGTGAGACTATTTCCTATAATCTGGGATTTCTCATCTTTAGAGACGTTATATGTGTTTAATTGTTTGTTTTATGTTTTATATAAATAAGAAAATGTAAATACCCGAGCAGGAGCTGAACCACATTTGTACAAGCATCTAGTATATCTTCGCAGTCAAATAGAATAGTTTGTTGACAGTAATGTATAGTCCTTAAAGTGAAAATAGTGATAGGTATCATACTTAACTGCTTTGTAGACAGTTACACTGATCTTGAATACAATGTTATTTATTCATATAAAAGTTTTCTAAATGATCCTAAGCTTAAAACCAGAAAAAAATAATGAAAATAAGAGTTGTTTGGACTGGTTCTTATAACAAATGTAGCCTACCAATTAATAACAAAAAAAGAATTTGGATTAGTTTGAGCTATTTTGCTGAAATCAGGCACATAATATGCTACATAACATTTTGACTCAAGTGATTATTTCTTGTGCATTTCTTTGTAGCTTTGTCTTCTATTTCTATGTCCCTGATACACATTATGGTGTAGGGTCTCCTGCTTGGGCAAGGGGGTTGGAGTAGATGACTTACAAAGCCCCTTCCAACTCTGTTATTCTGTATTCTGTATTATAATTTTTATTCTCTTCTTCTCTAGATATTAATAATAAGATTGTTGTTCACAGACTTAATGTAAATACTTCTCACTATAAAATTTAGCTCTGGAACATGGAAAGGAAACATTTCACTTCAATGCTGAGGCAAGCTTGTACAATTCTGCATCCTACCAGAATGAATTGTATAATTGCTTTTGCTTAATCATGTATTTACATTAACTTAGCACAAGTAGTACAGTTGCATCAAATATAACTAGTGTCTTATATTAATAGCAGTATTAAAGAACTTTGCAACCATTTTAGTTGTATCTGAGCCCGTATCTATAGGCAGTTAAGCTACATAAAATAAATGTTGCATGTACTTGTGGATAAGCTGAGAATTTTAAGTGCCAATATGTATCTAAAAATTTACATTCAGCTTAATCTTCAAATGAGCTCATTGTGATGCATATAATTATCTTTTTTATTTTCCATGTATATTCATATGTACAAGCCCATCTGCAAATAAGGAAGCCCTGTGACTTATGATCATTTTTTACACTTACGACCATTGCCTTATCCCCCATGTTCATGTGATCAAAATTTGGATGTTTGGCAACTGACTATGATCGTTGCAGTTGTCCCAGGCTAATGATCACCCTTGGTAGTCTTTGGACAAGCAAAGTCAATGGGGAAACCAGATTTACTTAAACAGCTGTATTACTAACTTAAAACTTCAGTGATTCACTTAACAACTGTGTCAAAGGTCGTAAAACAGGCCAAAAATTTAACAAATGTCTGCCTTAGCAACAGGAAATTTGGGCTCAATTGTGGTCATAAGTCAAGGACTACTTTGGTTAAAAGTTTGAGAGTTGGGTTATCTGCAGTTAAACTAATATGTGCGTATATACAATAATTTCTTCTTAAGATCTCAAAAGTAGTCCTTTCATCATTTTCTATCTTTATCATAATTTAAAGATTGTGTTGTCTTTAACCCAAAATAATTGTTATTTAATTTTTTTATGTCTTGGACAGGAAATTATATACTAAATTATATTGCATCTCGACCAAAATTGGCCCTTTTTGTGATTCAGGCTCTTGTTCAAGTAATTGCAAAGATCACAAAATTAGGATGGTTTGATGTTCAGAAAGACCAGTTGGTTTTTAGGGATATTATTGCTGATGTTAAAAAATTTTTACAGGTAAGAAAGAGAAAATGTTTGTTAAAATAATGTTAAAATGTATAGAATATTTCTTAGAAGAATTTCAGACAGTTTTTTGCCCAAGATAGGCAATATCTTTGATTTGAGACATCCCCAAATACAGATTTTTCCTTCCTATGCATATATTTTCACAATCCATTATGCAAACATAGACCTTTCTATCACACCTATAAGCAGGCACAAAACGTCCACATTTTTTTTCTTTTTACAACCCTTTAATCCCTTTGTTTGGGGTGGAGTCGGGGTAACTAAATGGAGCTGAGCATTTACTGGCCGGATGCCCTTCCTGATGCCTATGCGGAGGTTTGCAGCAGCTATTTTCTCTTTGGGCCCTGATAGAGAAACATTTGTTGCTGTTTAGGATTGAATTCTCAACGTTCCATGTGGAAGGTGAACACCTTTACCTCTAGGGCACTGTGCTGCTCAGGCACAAAACGTTTACATATTCTTTTGAAAATAATCTCTTACTGAAAATTGCAAATAATTCCTTTTTTTAAAGAATGGCAAAGTAAACTATGGGAATATGTATTAACTTGTAGTTAAAATAAGTCTGATACTGAATTTATTTTAATCTGGGATCTATTTATGGGCCATGATCCATAGTTTGGGTTCTCTTAACATAAGACTTTAAAGTGATAGATATTGCTTGATAATAAGGGCAGAGTTTCTCAGATTAGAAAGAAATATTAATTGCTTATTCTGATTTATGAATCTTATTATAATGGGGGCCTTTGAAAATTGTTAATTTGATTTGGACAACACTACAACAGAAATTTGTATTTCTTTTTTATTTATTTTTCCTTGATTGCTTTTTGAATATTTGTTAAAATTAATAAAAAAAACAGAAAGCAATTAATAGCTACCATGTCTGAAGATTTAAATTTTCAGTTTAAATTAGTAAAAAAAATTACCTTATAGGCTTCATCAGCAAACCAAGTAGCTATTTATGGGTTATTACAGTATTGGATTGGCATGATTTTCCCTTGGGTATGGAGATCCACAGCTAGTCAGAGTAATTGATTGTGAGCTAGATAAGCTATATAAGGCTTGGAAGAACAAGCAGAGAGTTTCCTAGAAGTTGTACACATGTTAGTCCAGTTTTCTTTTCCAACATACACTCATTCTGCTAATTCCTACTTTCATTAACAAGTAGATGTTTTATTGCTTCCCCTTGAAATGATAGAGTGTTTTTGCGCCTGATGTTTGGAATAACATTTTCTCCAGAAATTTATAAGGCTCCCAATCTGACTTGTTTAATTGAATCTTGAAGATATGACTCTTCCTCTGAGCCCTGGGATAGGGGTTCTGGCAGGGCCCCTTTTTGGAATAGGGCAGTTGAAGATTGCTTTTATTGTTTTCTCTGGATGTCTATTTTTAATGGTTATGAATTTTTTACTATTGTTCACTTGCAGAAGTATTATGATGGTTTTAGGAAATTGATGAATAAAATGACCAAGGGAATATTTGCCCATATGATATAGGCTTGCCCTGCTGTTTTCTAATGATGGCTTATTCTGATTTTGGAAAAAAAAGATACAATTGAACGATATAAATGTGATTTTTAGCTATAGTATAGACTGGAAATTTGGGTTTTATTGATATGTGAAGAACTATGGTTTTATAATGCATGGGGTATAATAATTATTGCATTATACTAGAAAGAATGTGCTGCTCTTAATTTACAGTATAAAAAAAGAAAATAATTTCATTTGGTCGAATTGTAATCCCATATTTAAAAATTGATTTATTGAATATTTGATAAACTTTTTTGCTTTTTTGTTTAAACTTTTTAAAAACTTTTTTGTTTTACTTTTTCTTCCTTTTTTGTATTTCTTTTCTTTTTCTATATTAAAGCAATTAATACTTACAGATTTAGTCATATAAAGAGGGTTTTTTTTTTCAGCACCTAGAACATATTTTCCAGACATTGTACTGCATAAGTTGACTCGTTACTGCCTCTTTATTTAAATAATTACATGCAGCTAATTGCAAAGTAAGAACAAATGGTTGCTTTGTTGTGTTTGCAATTTTTGGTGCTGGAATTGACACATCATTCAGAAAGATAAACATACAGTGGTACTTTGGTGCATGTTGGTAATTCATTCTGGATGAAATGATGAATACTAATACTGATGAATACCCGGAAAACTATATCACTTACCACGTGATCCGCTATGTTGGCCAGAAGAAATAGCGAGTCATGAGGCAGCTGACATCAGCAAGTTCTTCCTTGAGTGTTGACTACCAGTAGAAAGACAGGGACAAGATTTCTGCTTAAAAACACATCAAATACTAAATACAATGAGTTTTGAAGCCGTCGAGTGCCGAGATATTGACTGCATTTTAAAAAATGCACATATTTTTGTTCTGAGCATTTGTTACTGAGAAGTGAAAATGAATAATGTGGTTGATAACATGAATGCTTATTCTCAAAGCCACCTAAAGCCTTTATTCATAGTCTGTTTCTGTTATAGGGGACTGTGGATCACTGCATAATAGGAGTAATGATTCTTTCAGAACTAACTCAGGAAATGAATTTTGTAAGTATACTTCTTTCCTTCATATTAGTTTATATTGCTACCAGATTATTGTCATAGTGTTTTGGAGGCAGGATTAATGAAAGAGAAAACTACACTATAAATAAGATAAAAATCCCAAAGAGAAACTTTCTGTCAAATGAAGCGTAGAAATGGATTGTTTCAAAACTCACTGAGTGAATAAAATAGGATCAATTCTACTGATACTGTAATTAGTTACAGTAATCTGAAAAAAGGAACAGAGCTTGTGTTATCACCAGGATCTTTGCACATTTATAAAACCAAATAAACATCCTATGTATTCATAGTTGTTACTGTATGTGCCCTGATATTTCTTTCTTTTCTTTTTTTTTACCTAAGCTCCAGAAACATCAAAAGGGTCTGTCTTACTGACAAGCCTATTACTATGCTCTTCTATTTTTAATGTTCCATAATAATATGATTATTTAAATTCATTATAAGAAGCCACTCCAATGGGCTCTGCATGGTTGTTTTTGGGCTTGGCCTGACAATAGTTAAACCAAAGTTGTCTTTCCTGTTGCATATTCTGCTGCTTTTAGATAACTTGCTTAAATCTTTTTTCATTCAACATGAGCATATAGTAAGACTACTAGGGTGTTGCTATAAATTTTAGATAATGTATTGGCTGGATTAGAAATATTAACACTTCTTTTACTCATAATAATGCATTTTATGGGTATATAGTAAGTACCTGTAAAATCTCTTTTAAGTAATATAATATTCAAATGAAGAATTTCTTTGTTTTAGATTGATTATTCAAGACCTTCATCAAAGCATCGTAGAATTGCTATCTCTTTCCGCGATACCACTCTAAAAGAAATTTTGATGCTGGCATGCTCGCTGCTGAAAGAGGTGGGCCCAAATGTTAATCATATAGTGACATTATTTCTTTACCATCAGAACATATTTTGTTGATATTTTATCCCTCGTCACTCATGGACATATTTTTTAGCCAGAAACATTTGCAGCTAGATTAGTATGAAATGTATAGTGAGAAAGTGATAAATGAATTTTTGAGATTTATTTATTTTTATTTATCAAATCTAGATACCGCCCATCTCACTTTTGGAGTCACTTTTGGCATTTTACAGCCAAAATAATAAAAAACCCATATAAAACACAATATATCAATAAAATAGGAGCCAACTGAAAAACAAAGAATGTTAAAAGGCAGGGGGAGTGCCTTCAAGGAGCTAACTAGTCCCATGGTTGCAGGCCATTCTGCAGAGCCAGGACTTCACACCCTTTTGAAAGGCCAGGAGAGTGGAGGCCTACCTCACCTCTGGGGCGGGGAGAATATTACAAAGAGCAGGGGCAACGGCAGAGAAGGCACCCTGCCAGTCAGTATTCTTTAACTGATGGAGTCTATAACATACCTTCCCTGCCTGACTGTGTGAAACAGGTCAGGATTATGAGAGTAAGATATTTCCTTGGGTAACCTGGCCCCATGTCACGTAGGGCTTTAAAGGTAATAGTCAGCACCTTGAATTGGACTAAGAAACGTGGAAGATTGGATTCAGACCCTTAATATGCATTTGTATCTTTGCAAGAGGAGCCCAATATGAAGAAAATTATTGCTTTTAAAGATTTTGCACCATGTATATAAAGTAGGATGGCTGCTTTATTTTTATTTATTTGTATCCCGCTTTAATTATTTTTACAAATAAATGAAGGTGGAGAACGTATCCATCACACCCAACTCCTCCTATTTTCCCCACAACAACAACAATGTGATATGTGTAGGCCTGAGAGAGAGGGACTGGCACAAAGTCACCAAGCTGGTTTTCATTGCTAAGGTGGGGATAGAACTTACGGTCTCTTGCCTTCTACCCTGGTACCTTGTTAAACCACAATGTGAACAAACAGCATGCTCACGTTTACTCTTGTGTAATTAGATAAATCAGGATGATTAATTCTGTGTGTAATTCCATAATATTCTTTACTCCAGTGTAATTGTGAGTTTTATATTGGCAGATACAGACCCTGAAATAGGCTTATGTCAGTGAGATTTACTATAACTTGCTTTGTATTAATGATCTAGAGGAGAATAAGGAACAAAAATATTTTTTTCTAGTACAGGTAATCCTTGATTAACGACCACTTCTACAATGTCCACTCAGAGTTACAATGGCACTGAATGAATGCTGATAGTTATAGTTAACAGTTATAGTTCCTTGAAGTTCTGTTTGTCCCAACACTCCTGCAGTCTGTGATCGCAATCTGCGTGTTTGGCAGCCAGTTCACACTGATGATGGTTGCAGCATCCGACAGTCACATAATTGCGATTTGTGACCTTCCCTGCTGGCTTCCCACAAGTAAAGTCAATGAGGAAGCTGGTAGGGAATATTGCAAGTTGTTCTGGTAAGTCTCCCTCACCTGTGCATCCTCCCTGAGCCTTGCTACATTTGCACCATGCCTTCTCGGCCACACGCACACCCTCTCCCACCCAAACTTCTGTATGACTTGGTACTTGCAATTTCCTGTCAGTTTCCCCATTGATTCATTTGTAGTAGACAGACAGGAAGTTGCAAGGAGGTGCTCACTTAATGACCTATAATCCTTGCTTAAAAATGGCAGCAGAGACTGCTGGGATTGCCATCTCTAAATGATGATAATTTAAGGACTACCTAGATGTTTTATCCAAATCGTTGCATTGGCCCGCATAATTGAGACTTGTGAGTGATACGTATTGGAATTCTTGACGTATTGGAATTCTTAAGATAATCTCATTACATTATTCAGAAATATGTATGTTATTGATCCACATTTTTTTTATTTGGATTAGATATTGGCAAAACCATTAAATCTTCAAGATCAACAACAACAGAATTTAGCAATACATCTTCTGAAGCTTGTCCTCAATTGTCTTAACTATGACTTCATTGGTAGTTCAGCAGATGAATCTGCAGATGATTTATGTACTGTACAGATTCCAACAAACTGGAGATCAAGTAAGAGAATAATCATTGCTCTAGTAATCTATTTGCTTTCTTCTAATCTAGTGACTTCCAGTTGTGTTTGGACTCTGAAGTAGCCAACCAACAGAATTCTTTAGAATAAGTGAGGGGCTATTGTTATCTGTTGGGGCCTGAAAACCCTATTATGACAGTTTTGCAAGACACTTTAAGGATGAAATTGTTTTTGTGCTGACTTGAATGTAGATTTTGATGCAGTTTATACTGGTATGCAGTGTACAGCTTAGTGTAATTATGTGAGATTGTATTCAGTTTTTTAGGTTCAAGGAGATAAACAGCAGCTTATAACCATCTGACCTATCACATGTTGTCTTGACACTGTCCATGTTGATACAATCTTACTGGATTAGATGGATTTCAGGAACACCTCTTTCATGATGAGTGGTGCAAAGGGAAAGAATCAACCTCATGCTGGGTTCAGAGGATTTTGCCATCTCGTACCCAATCATGAATTCTTCTCCTGTTGGGGAACAAGTTGTTTGAAAGTATGGTGTCCTTGCTCAGTCCATTTGACATTGAAACATTTCAGGCTCACACTAAGCCATCAATTCATATTCTGACAAAATAATATATCCCACAGAAGTTTGGTTGATTATTTTGCATGTATTGTATATCTACCTCTTTCAATATGGCTCATATTCATACAAGTATATTGGAGGAGTCTCCTTTCTGACACAGTGTGATTTGGATTTCGATGAAGTGTGGACGGAATCTAAAGAGAGACATGGGAATTTTTTGAAAAATGACTGAGAATTCAACTGTGTTGGTGGAATTTTTCTGCTTAATTTGATCTGTGCCTGATTAAATATCATACTAGATACATTATATTTAATTTATCTAATATTTTATTATAAGTTATATTTTAGAAAAATATTTTATTCTAAGAATACTTGAATTCTATATAAAGTAATAATAATTTAAACAAACAAATGTCATCCGGTAAATTATTTCATGACAAAATGTTTTTTTAATAAAATGCAAATAAATATGCATACAAAACCATAATGTTGGAAAATGGACAATTGTGTTGCAGTGTCATATAATGGAATTGTGTTAGAAATTGCGATACAAAAATGAAACTACTGTTGAACATGAAAAGGAGCTTATCTCTGAGAAGTTTTTGAATATTCATTCCTACTGAGATATAAGAGCAACAGCAAACAGTAGAATATAAGAATGGATTATGAATTTTCTTGGCATTTTAAAAAATGAAGGGTGGCACTTCTGCAGAATTTAAGGCTAAATGGGAGAGATGGAAGGGCTTCACAAACAATCTCCTCTTGGTAGCAACCATATGTGAGTGGCAGAACTTCAAATGGGCTATGTTTTGCAACACGGCCTTTTATTTACAGTCCGCTTGGAGCAAATCTAGTCCTGTTGGTTCATTGTGCAATGATTGTCAAAAAACAAATGCCACAATTGCATGAATAAGAGGCAATTAAGGGCGGGGAATGGAGAGAGGATGAAAATATCAATGTATAAATACATGAAACTTACCTTCTCCCCTAATCTACCTATTTCTCATTATTAACAAAGAGAGCCATTTGAAACTTCGATGCATGCATTTATTATTTTAAATGTATTATTGTGTTTTTGAAATAGGCATTAATTAGAAAAGATAAAATCACCCATTTATTTTCATGTTTTTTGTTCTTAGTTTTCCTGGAACCAGAGACTTTGGATCTCTTTTTTGACCTGTATCATTCCCTCCCTTCAATGCTGTCTCAGTTAGTAAGTACGGTATAAACCATCTTTAGTCTTTTTTTCAGTAGGAAACTTTCTTTAAAGATGCCACACAGTATGTGTTTGATAAATTTGTCCAACTAAAAAGTCTTGTTACTGAAGTGTCCTGAGATTGTATTATCTTTATGCTTTGCAATGGAAATCTTTGTTCAATCTGAGAAGAAGGTGATGCGTGTATACTATTGCAGTTAAGGTCAGTGGGACATTTAATATGGGGCAGTCCTATTTTCTGGCTTGAGGAGATGGCTGTTGTGATGACATGTGTTCCATAAGAAGTAACTCATCAGCACTTTTTAAAAAGTATTCATGGTCACTCTTATGTACAGGTAGTTCTTGACTTAACAACCACAATTGAGCCCAAATTTTCTGTTAAACAAGACATTTGTTAAGAGAGTTTTGCACCATTTTACGATCTTTCTTGCCACAGTTGTGAAGTGAAACACTGCAGCTGTATTGGTAAATAACAGGGTTGTTAAATGAATCTGGCTTCCCCATT
>AZIM01000405.1:104854-115477 GCA_000516915.1 Ophiophagus hannah | reverse complement strand
AGTCCAACAGAAGTCTGCCACAGTCTTTCAGGATAAGGCTGATAAGCACNTTGGCTCCTCCTTTATGTCTTATGGGAGGGGCCAATCATCTCCAAGCCTTACTCCCTAGTCGCCCCTTTTGTCTTAACTGTTCTTGCCTTCTGAAATGTCAATTTATTTTGCTTGCCTTTATATTCTCAACCAACAGCTGTGTTTTCAGACAATTGAAGCCATTTTTCTTCACTTTAAAAAGTAAAAGATACCTGTAAAGCCAATAGATATGAAAGTTCCATAGTTACAGCCACCTAGAGTCACTTTTGATGAGATGGGCAGCTATATAAATGAGAAAGAGAGAGAAAGAAAGAGAAAACGTTTCCTTGTTTTAGACCTTAGCACTATTGGTAGATTAGTCATATATAGTATATAGAACTCTTGTGCCTTTGCTGAGAAAAGAAAGGGAAAAGAAAGGAGAAGAAATTTGTAAGCTTACTAATATGCAGAACTTCATGACTAGGCATTGCTTTAAAATTAGTGAATCCCCACTAATCCAGTTTAAGAAGCCTTGAATCAGGTCAGCAGGTATAGTTGTTGAACTCATCCTTGCACAAGCTTTCAACTGAAAAGTGGCCTTTTCTGGAGAAATGTTTTTTTAAATATTAGGTTGCAAGCAGAGATGTCCATATGGGGAGTCAAGGGAGCGAATGATGTAAACTCTGCAACGTAATCTACCCCTTTTGTATGTGTGTGATACCACATGCATGTAGTTTGTGGAATGACTGGGTTGCTACTTTTGTTATTTTAATTGAAGCATTGGTTCCTGTTGCTGCCTGTGATTGGATACTTGTAACATGTTAAAGGCTAATGGGTAAATCATTAGAGCCGAATGAATATGAATGCTCTTTCCAGCATTTGTCAAGAGATCTATAATGCAGTAAAAGCAAGTGAATTGCAGTAAGTAAAGCTAGACATTTGTATTGGTATTTTGATCACAAATTAAGTATGAGGAAGATAGAGTCCTGAAAAGAAAAATCCAGTGTGCTTTTTTTTAAAATATCCTGTCTGGTAAATGTTCTTTTTAAAGGCTAAATCTGGAAAAGAAATTGCCAGAAACAACAACAGGTTTTAAAATTTGTTGAATAAGATCAGTAGTGAAACTAAAGTACATAATACTTAACAGCAGTTTTTAACAAATAAAATCACAACCATAAAATTAAAATCTCATCTAAAGAATATGAGAAAGATCAGAAACTTGGTGAATAGAAATTGTTAGCAATGTTTGTTTTAATAGTTTGGTGTAACATAAAGTGAGAATATTAATATTTTGATCAATTAATGTCAAAATTTGCCCATCCTTGTTTCCCATGAGTATCACTGTATGTCCTCAGAAAATTACCTGCTTTTCTTATTTCCATAATTTCCTAGTAAGCATTAGAATTCACAGCAAATATTTTACAGTAATCTGCAGCAAATATTTTATGGGAAATTCATTTTCTTTTTCATTCTCTGCATTCCAGGTCGTTTGGCATGGCTTGTCTATCTTGTTGGAACTGTTGTAGGAGGAAGATTAACTTATACCAGTACAGATGAACATGATGCAATGGATGGTGAATTATCCTGTCGGTATGTATTAACAGAATAGAACTATAGAATAGAATAGAACTATGTCACAAGAATAAAATACATTTGAATAAAATCGTATTTTTACAGGATGGCTAACAGCTTTTAAAGCATTTTTGTGAAATAAGAAATTTTGCTAATAAGCCCCAATATAGGCCCTGCTGAGAATGGATTTTCAAACATTACATTGCTTAAGATCACCTGGAAGAGAAGCTGAGTTCATTATTGAGCACACTATGAATGGTGGCGTTGAGATTCAGTTTCACTTTAAAAACAAGATTTTCCTTGGTGCCTCTACAGTTATATTGGTAACAGTGAGAAACTAGCAGAACACATGATAGGCTTTGTTTGTTCCCATCATTCAGCAGTGGAGGTACTGTACATTGTATCTGTTGTTCAAGAATTAATTCTTTTAAAAACTGTCTATCATTGTATGGTATTGGTGAGGTGATTCAAAGTGTCTTTAAGCAAATAGTTATACAGGTAGTCCTCATTTAGCTAAGTGAAACCATGATTGTGCTTATCATCTTTCTTCACCTTTCCTTTGCTTTATAGACATGTAAGATTGTACATGCAAGGATTGGTCATAAAGTTAGTTTTTCATCACCTTCATAAATACAAACAGTCACTGTACGAGGTAGTTGCTAAAGGAGGACTACCTGTAATCCATAAGGAATGTTTACAGCTTTAATTTGTTGAAGTTCAAGGACAGGCATAGATTCATGAATAGCTACTCTAGTATTTAGCTCTCTACTGTTTTCTAACCTGTAAGTTTCTGGAACCCAATTCAGGATTGTAGCTGGAGTTGGCTTTTCTGTGGATCAAGCAAAAGCTAAATTAATATTGTATAAATGCTGTGGTAAATTCAGAGAACTTACACTCCTTGATAATCAGAGTTTAATAGTGCAGTCACCAAGCCTTTTTCCTTAAGAGGAACTAGGCTATATAAATTGGATGGATTGATAAATTACTTTTGGTAGAGTACACGAAGAAGCCATATTTAATGTTCAGTGAAATGCCAGCAGTTTTGCTTGTTTTTTTTTGGTTTGAGTATCAAGGGTAAACAGAAATTTCCTATTTTTCATTTCAGAGTCTTTCAACTAATTTCCTTGATGGATGCTCAGTTACCACGTTCTAGCAATGAGAAAGTAGAACTTGCAATACTCTGGTTTTTGGATCAGTTCCGTAAAACATATGTAGGAGATCAACTTCAACGCACATCAAAAGTAGGTGCTTTTCCTAGCTACTCCATCCCTTTATTTTAATCAGTCCATTTAAAAATAAGTGCATTGTAAGGCAGATTGGAAACGTTAATCCTGGTCCAGAGTTCCACGTGTGCTTTTACACTCATGAAGAGTCCTGTTACTTTCAGAAGGAGATAATCTGTACTTACAGAATGAGATCTGTTTAGTTCATTGAAAAGAATGTTCAAGCTCTTTGGATGAAGGAGCATTTTGTAAGCACAGAAGCTGCCAATTCGTGGAACAGAATGCTGAGCTATTATGGCTAGAGTGCGGATGTTTGAATGATGTTTTTTATCTTTGCAGTCAAGTTCATTTTGGTGTGCCGTATGTAAGGTTTTCATCAGTTGTATTCATTAAACAGTTTGAGATTTCATTACATTTTGTCTTTTATTTCAAGCATTTAAAAGGTTTGGTATATAGTATTATGTGTCACAGTTGGATATGCAAGATTTATTATTTTAATAGCTCTGTCTGTTTGACAGTTACTCATTTATGTGCTTTTTACTGTATCTCACACATTATTTGGCTTTTTTCTGCATTTTAAACAGAGAAGGGGATAAGCAAGATACATTCTTTAAGAAAAATGCCATTAATTCACTCTAACTTTAGGGGACACACATAATATGAAAAAGCTCATCAGTTGTTTCTGAGAAACGCTGAAAGAATTTTATTTGTGCTTCAAGCAAGCCTTTTTCAAACAAATCTTTAACGATTGATAAAATGCTTTGTTGGTTTTTTGTTAAACTTATCTGCTATAGTAATCAGGCTTTCTGGCAGGCAGACCAGTTTGAAGACTCCTCTCTCTCCCCCCAGTTGCACGAATGACCATTTTCTTCATGGGAAGGGAAAATAAATACAATAGTAGTAGTGAAACTGTTGAAATGAAGAAAAATGTAGGTTCCTTCAGTCTGATGGATGGTATTTTTACGGTGTTTGTGTGTGTGTGTGTGTGTGTGTNGTGTGTGTGTGTGTGTGTGTGTGGGTGAGAGAGAGAGAGAGAGAGAGAGAGAGAGAGAGAGAGATGGAATTCTTTTCATGTTAATGTTTGCAAACGATCCACTATATGCCTGCTATGATTCTTTTGTGTTACTGGTGGATCCATTCTAGATGGGTGGATTTTTGATCATTTGCAGAGCTGTCACTATCCTATGTGATTGAAAAACTGTTCAATATAAGAAAAGATGAATGAGTGTTGCAAAGAGCCTCAGGAAAACTTTTTCTTCGTGGCTTCTTAACATCTTACATCAAGATGTAAGAAGAGCTACACTGGGTGAGAACAGAAGCTCCGCTCTAAAATTCTGTTCAAAATAGGCAGCCAGACAAGCTTACCAAGTTTACCACAAGACATAAGGACAGCTTGCATTGAGTAGCTAAACAATTGACTGTCAGAAGCTCAGTTTGGTATTTTATACCATAGGGTTCCTTATATATTGGATCATTATGTAAATAAGTTTAATATGAATTTTACAGTGAAATGAACAAAAAGCTTGTTTATTATAAATCTAGCAAAGTGATTTAAATCTGGCATTCCAGAAATGGAATGAAATCATGGGGTGGCAATGAACAAATGTAGGACATAGCTTTTCTTCTAAATATTCTAAATATTTTGAGATTATTTTTTTATTATACCAATATAATATTTTCGTCCTATAGCTTAGATGTGCTTGTCAAACAAATATTTTTAAGGTAGTTACATCTCCATTTTTCCTTGTGCTGTAGCAGTATTTGTAGCAGCAGAGGGCATTATATCCCTACAGTAAATCCTCTTGCATAAATCACCTGCGTACATTTACTCCTATTGATTAGGATTTATCCTTGGAAGTAGAAATTTAAAATGATGTAAAAATGGATCTAGTAGTTAGGATAACAACTGTCTATATGGCCCTTTGATATTTTAAATTTGTGGAAGGATCCATTTATACCTTTCTTTTTTTGCAGCTGTGTTGGAATACTGTAGGGGATTAAATGAATTTAGGCATTAACAATAAAACTTCCCAGCGTGAGGGGTCCTCAGCTGTTTTCTACTATTAGGTACATTTGGAATTTTGGGAACATGAATGTTCTTAAAATGGCTACTGTGGGCTTTGTTTATTCAGAAAATAGCTGGAGAATACAGTACATTTAACAAAACGCTAACTCACCTGATATCCCCCTAGTTTATAACTCATACAGAATAATATCTCCCACGTAACTTTAACCTGGCAGATGAGCACAGTGCTAAACAATGCAGTGGGATCAACTGCCCATCATTCTTATTGGCTAAGAAAGCTGATGGATCCCATTTGGGGCATAGAAGCATTATTGAAGATAAAGATGATTCTAGATGTTGAAGCTTTGCATTGCAGCATGCCAGTTTCCATTGTTTAAAAACAAAATTCTAAAAAGTGGGATCTGGAGCCTGTAGATACCAAAGCAAGTATCTTGGACTTATTAGTGCCCATCTGTACCATATTAGGGATCCTAAAGCCAACATATATGTTGTGTTGGAGTATGATATTTCTGTTATTTAATGGCTGTAAGAAATGCTTAAATCTATTGCTACACCATTCCAATATTCAATTTGCAATGGAATTTAGTCAACATATTTGGGTTTTTTTCCCCATTAAATCCCATTGTGCCCATCAGAGGTTCTGCCCAAATATGTAATGGGTATTGTGATCCTGCTTGATTCTTGAAGTAGATCTTTAATTTGTTAAAGTTCTGCATTTTATGCTGTCAAAACTATATATGCTTTTTATCTATTTTATTTAATATAATTATATTCTCTAGAGGAAATAAAAACAATAGGGAACTATTAGAAGCTGTTGTGGGAAATGTCTCCTGTTCTTTGTGCTGCATATTTGTATTGCCATGATTTTTAACACTGTTTATGGGATTGCATTTCAACATCATTGGCTCCCCAAATAATTTTTCCTGAAGAAGAGAAAGAGGAATCAAATATATCCCATTGAATGGATTTCTATCTTCAGTGCATTGAGTTTTTCCCTCCATTTAATTGCCTAATCTTTTATGCAGTGCATAAATGAACTGAAAAAAGATTCTAGAACATTAACACTGGAGAGAAGATATTTACGTTTGTCAATTTATAGTTGTAAAATTATAAGATACCAAGATATGCAGCAACGAGCACTTCAGTCCTTTGCATGTTTGTTTATCTGTTACATCACTACCGTACTGTTGAACTGAATATAAAATGATTTTCTTGTACTAATGAGAAGTATTATTGTATATGTGTTCACCTTGCTGTAAATCTGGAAAAGGAGGATGTGCGGTGGTAGATCACATTTTAATTAAATTTATGAAATAATTAACTATAATTAGCTATAACTTCTACCATCCTCCCCAGGTCGGTAAAATGAGGACCCAGATTGNNNGGGGGCAATATGCTGACTCTGTAAATGACTTAGAAAAGGTTGTAAAGCACTATGAAAAGTATATAAGTCAAAGTGCTATTGCTATTCTTGTATGGTATGTGGGAGTAACCTTGGGAGAAGGGGTAAAGAGATGCCCCTAGGGTTAAGAGAGAGTGTAGCCCGCAGCTGCATAATGGATGGAGCAAGACATTCAGAAGGAATCCACCTTAATTTTTCAAGTTGTGAAGGTGATGGCGGGGGAATTGTACTTTCAGACTTGCAAGATTTTGTTAATATAGTTGTACAATAAAGTAGATTTGGTTTATTAGGCTGATTTTCCTGTCTGGTCTACCTAGTAAAGCTGACACTTCTGCACTAGGCATGAGTTGTGATCCAGCCATTATTCTAAAATTGTCAGGCTTCACAACAGGATTCAACAGTAAATCACAGTTTTCCAGTCACTTAATCTCTTTATGAAAGCACATGGCTTGACTTGGCAGAAGACTTTCAGACATAACTAGATTAGGATCTTTGTTACAGATAAAATTTAATGAGATGAGGCAGTCATGCAGTTTAGGTCAGCAGTTTAAAAGTTATTATTACAACGTCTCTTCATTTAGTGACCGTATCCTGATCCAGCAATTTTGCCATTAAATGAAATGGTTGCTAAGTGAACACATGCCTGCGAAACACTGCAAATATTACTGGTTCCTGCTCTTTTGTTCAGATAAATTTATGTCCTACAGTGTCTTGTGTCTGGTCCTTTTTAAAAACACTTTTTTTTTGCCCCCTTAAAAGGCAGAGAGTTTGCTCAAACAAGCTATTACTTCCTGAGCTGGTTTTCTCAGCAGCACAAAGCTTCTATAAATGGTGTTAATTACAGGTTAATAACCTTAGCTCTGTGACCTAAATCAGTTGATTAGAACTCTTCTTGTACTGCCTGAAACTGACCAGATCTTAATCTGTTTCGTGCCGAAAGCGTTTATTGTGAGGTGCACAAATTAGATTGTAAATGCACACAGTCAAAAAAATGAATTATTACCATCGTATTTGTGAAAGGTCGCTAACCGAGGTAGTCACTAAACAAGGAGTTGTAATGTGTTACTAAGTATCATTCTTGCTTTGTTTTCCAACAAGAAAAACACATCTGTGGGTTTGGACTGATTACTAGGATGCTTTTAAATGGTGGCTTGGACTGATTACCAGGATGTCTTTAAATGGTGGCTTTTTGTTTTGTCACTTCTGATCTCCAAGTAAGGACAGTAATTCCCCAAGTTAATGGAGGGTTTTCATTTAAGGGACTGAAAATAGTGTGTTTGGGGAGAAAGTATCTTAGATTAGAGGAAAAATAGTGGGCTGGGTTCTCTTGATCATCAGTAATTTAAAGGCAACTATAAAACTATCAGGCTTTGTTGGTGTGATTCACCTTGAGATGAGAATGTAAACTGTAATTTACTTAGCCTTGTTTTCCAAGGGTTTGTTGTATAGCAGAACTATACAACAAACAAATTAACCACACAGGTTGGATACACTTAACATTTATATATTATTAAAACTTCTGTTTCTGCAACCTTTAACTGGACGGAACAGTGCAACAATTTTTGAACCAAAGTACCCTCAAGTGAGCTACCTTACAATCCAGGACTCATGACTGCTAAGGAAGTGAAATTTGAGAAAGTTGTTGTTGCTTTAGGCTGCGGCAGCACTTACATCCTGCTGTTTTTCCATGTTCCATTACAGTTTCTGAGCCACTCTCCCAGTTCCTGGCTCCTTCCCCCACCTCACAGTAGCCACTTATCTGCCTGCTGGGAAGGGAAGGGGGAAAGAGGGAAGGTTTGAGAAGGAAGAAACGGGGAAAGAGGAACCCCATGCATGTCAAACAATCCCAGCCCATGTCATCCTCTGCATGTGAAACTCGCACTCCCGTGCACAGTCCGTGACCCATATGACACCTCTCACACATCCTCAAGCACTCCTAGGCACCTTCCCAACCCATGTTGTTCCTCTGCATCTCCCCAACCTATGCAACACCTCTCATATAACCCCATGACCCAAGCAACACCTGTTTGCCTCTGTGTATTCCTGCTGATCCCCCATCCCCCGTACTTCTCATGTACCTTTGCATCCTTCCCATTCCAAGGCCAGCAGCACTTACCTGTCTGCTGGCCTTGGACTTGTTACATTCAGCTGGGTTCCCCACTTACTTTTTCCTTGCAAGCACCCCACAATTCAAGTAATTAGGGAAGCTGGCAGGTATGGGAGGGAGGGAGGGAGGGAGGAAAAGAAGGAAGGAATTAGTTTCCAATATTTCCTGCCAGTTTCCTCCAAGCAAATTTAATGGGGAAGCCTGCAGGAAATCAAGTCGCTTTGCTCCCCTCCCTCCCTCCCTCCCTCCCTCCNCCTTCCTTCCTTCCTTCCTTCCTGTGGTTATTCTGTTATTCTGTTTACATAAGGAAATAACATCTAAAATAACTCAATAGGGCACAGGTTGTCTAGTACTAAACTAAAAAGTATTTGTTGACTTGTGATCAGTATCTTACTTTAAGACAATCTCAACAAACTGAATAATTCATACCTTTCTCCCCCATTCAGTGACTGAACTTTGTAGTAAAAGACTATTAAAATAAATACCGAAAGTAAGTAACTTTAGAAACTCTTTAAAAATTGTGAAAAGAAGCAAGCATTCATAGGAGCAGCATCTAATCACAGAATATCCATTGCTATCTTCTGTTCTTTGTCTACTAACACCACTATGTCTGGTTGATTGGCTAGTCCATCTGGATCGGGAAATCCCACAGGATATTAACTGTATATTCTCCACAAAATTCTGTGGGATCTCCCATATGGACTGGGGGTGGATGGGTTCTAGCTCATATATTGTGCAGGTATACTTGTACTCCGTGCCAGCTACTTGTTTGCATCATTCAATATATGCTATTGCTGCCTGAGTCTTATAGCCTGTGACTATATGTTAGACTGTTGCTGAGGCCACTCTGCAGTCTGCACTTTGGATTCTATCTAGTGTGGTAGACCCCTGCTTTATGGATCTGGTGCTTAGTGCCTGTTCTTGGGTTGCTATGGTCAGTGCTTTAGTGCTTGTCTTTTAGTCCAGTCCTTTTCCAAAGTCTGTTACTTCAACTATCTGTTGATGGTACTTTCCAAGTAAAGTTTTCTCTTGCCATGGCACTTACGCTTGATCTTTCTCCCATGTCTGTTGCTGCTTCAGACATTCTCTCAGTAGCTCATCTTTGGGGGCCATCTTACTGATGTATTCCTGAATGTTCTGTTGTTTTATCCAGGACAGTGGCTTTGACACGCTGCCTTCTTTCTGGGTAGTGTACAGTCTCTGGGTGTTGAACTTGGGGTAGAAATCTCCATACATTGTGATGATCTTCCAGGGGTTCACATCAGCAACCTCCATGTCCTACTTTGGCCACTCACTATACCAGCAGGGTATCTGATGACTGGCAAGGTGTACATGTTGATAGCATGAGTCTTGCTCTTCCCATTGAGCTGGCTAAAGAATTCTCATACTTCTCATGTGACTGTGATACCTAGGTACTTGTGGTTGGTCTGTATGTCTGTGATCAGTTTTAACTACCTTTCCTGTCTTTAACTACTATCTGTCCATACTTCTCCAGTCCGAATTACATCACTGTAGATCCATGTCAGGTGAATCCATGAGTTGAGGTCTCCTTCACTCTTAGCACACTTGCTGTCATCCATGTAGAGGAGATAGCTGATGGTAGTTCCACTCCTGAACTTGTGCCCATATCTATACCTATATTTTTAGAGTATACTGTATTGTGTATATAGCATTCCATGGAACAGGTGTGCAGTCTGGAAGTCATCTTGGATTCACTGTACTTGAAAGCCAGGTGGCAGCTGCAGCAAGAAAGGCCTTAATGCTGCTGCTACTGTTGCTGATAACTTGTAAGCTGCCCAATTATCAACATCTTTGGGCTGCTCTGTGTTGTGCACTGAATCTGCCTTTTCCTGGACTAGGAGGCCCTACAGACAGTCACTTACACCTTGGTTACCTTGGAATGCACTATATATGGGGCTGACTTTGAGACCATTTGTAAGCTGCAGTTGGTCCAGAATGCAGCAGTGTGGGTACTTACGGTTGCATCACAGTATACCCATGTACCCCCACTACCCCTTGAGCTACATTGATACCCCCCCCCTCTGAGTAGGCTTACGAGCACAGTTCAAGATGCTGGTTGTCACCTTAAAGCTCTTCATGGCATAGAATTGGGTTACTTGCAAGCCTGCTTATCTCCAATTGAATCTATCTGTTCATGAGATCTGACCGGGTAGGCACATTCCAGGTCTCTTGTGTTAAAACAGCTTTTTCTGGTGGAACTCAGAAAGTATGCCTTTTCTGTTGAAGTGCTTGCATTCTGGAACAAACCCCCCCCCCCCCACTA
>AZIM01000405.1:48903-65717 GCA_000516915.1 Ophiophagus hannah | reverse complement strand
AAGTCCAAACAAAATAAAATAAAAATAAATCTTACGTACAGTATCCTATCTGGAGAATTGTCTGCCTCTGCCTTTTTGTGGGAATGTGATTCTATTTGCATAAGTCCTGCACATCTTTTTTCTAGCAGGTTCTTCTAAGCTATTTGTCCCAGCGCTCCTTTTCAATAAAAGTATTTCATTGACCAAATAATGATGATGCTTTCATACATGGTGATAATTCTGGTATGTATTCCCCAATGTGTGTACCTGTTCCAAGGTTCCAAGAACCGAAACACTTACAAATAATCATTTTTAAAAACTAGCTTAATATGCCATTACGTTTGGTTTTTTTTCACCACAGTGACAGCATTAACAGTTAATGTGCTGTTTCTGCACTGTATAGATTTTGCATGTTGAACTAACGGACTGTGAATGTTAATAAGACATTTAAATTCATTAAAATGAAAAAAGTCTCCATTTAAGATACAAGGATTGTATATAATGCCTGCCAAAAAAAAGCTGTCTTGTAGAAAAAACATTCCCTTTATCTCTGTATAGAAGAGTGCTGCAAAACATATATAAAGATAGCTCTAGTAATGAGCAGTACAGTCGAGAGAGGTGATTTATGATACCTGTATCTGACAGCTATAGTGCTGAGATTCCCAGGGTATGTGATCACTGTGTTAGCATTCTGACAGCTCAGCATTTAGAACATTATGGTAATTTATGCAGCATAGGCTGTCACCTGCACTGTCAGAGTTTCTCTTTAATGATGGTGTAACTATTTTGTTTGTTTGTACTGCATTCTTTTCATTTGGCTAATGCCTTCTCATTAGATTCAGCTTAGAAAATGAGAGTAATTAAGTGCTTCCTATAGCTCAGATGCAATGATTAAGTTGCAGAGCTGCTGCTGGTTATGTCTTGTCATTTATCTCTATTAATCTGAGAATAATCAAGATGATAAACACATGTAATTTTTGTTAATGTTCAATAGATGAAATTTATAGTTTCTTAATCGAACCCAAGTAGTGCATACATATTTGTGTGTACGTTTTATTATTTCTGATTTTTCATGTTTTAAGCAAACATACAATTATTCTTACAGCCATAGAGAATCATACAGCATTATACAGTGATTTTCTTGTCTTTATGAGCATCTTTCTTACTGGAACTTGAGATTAATAAATAAATAAGCAAATGTGTTTGTAGTTCTCTGGGGAGTCTGCAAAATATGCTGAGGTTTGGGGTTATTGTTCAGGAATAAAACCTGTCTTGAGATTTCAAAGTGTTTTTCTCTTTATATCATTTTCTACAAAATCCCTCAAATCAGCTTTATGTCTTAATAGAAATAATGTGTGCATAGTGTTACATATGTAGCATCCTTTTTAATATTGCAAACATAGTTCTAATATCGTTAAGCAATTTATAACATTTGATTCACTTAAAGTCCTAGAAATCAAGGTTGTATCATGCTTTGTTCTCTTCTCACATTAAAGGTGATTGAAGAGCAATGTCTCATTTTGAAGTGCAGGCATAGTAACTGCAATGCAAGCAAGTAATGCTTTCTGATTTGTCTGCCTGACTGTTGGCCTAAAAGGAACCAATGTGTAGGTCTGTTTTGCAAGTAATTTCTGCATCCGGCACTTTTTTCCATATTAGTAAGTAAACATCAGACTATCCCCTGAGAATGACGAGGACAACTTATGCTAGGCCAATAGTAGAGGTGAATAAGTTTTTATGCTTAAAGGCCAGTGAGAGAGTTTTATGGAAGCTGCCTGTAGGCTTTGGAATGATTAATGCTTTTTCCTCTGTTCAGAGGCAGTTTTTAAAATTCATTGGCTTTAGAAAGGTTCTGTGTGGATATGAAACAGCAAGTTAAGAATCCTCTTAGACCACAGAAGCTCACCAATGTGTGAGGGGATATTTTTGTTGGGGGGGGGAAGACGGACAAATCACTCTAGTACTCATGAAGATCTATGCGTCATCAGACTGTGAATTAAAGCCTATCTGTAAACTTTAAATAACGAACCAGAGTAAAATTATAATTAGGATAAAGCATTATAATTGACACAAAGACTATACAAATCATCTTTGTGAAATGTTCATAGCAGCTTTGAGGCAGGAAGTCAAAGCAGAAATCCATTTGTGTTGTGCTTCAAAAAGTCATTAGAATCCTTTCTTGAATAGAAGACCAAACAGAAATCCTTCTTTTTATAATGATGTATCATCTCAGTATAAATAACATTGATGTCCTTAACAGCACCTTTAAAAAAAAACTTTCTGAAATAAGGAGTAATGGGGATTGTCCAACCAGCTATATGGAAACTTTAATGACTTCTATAACTTTTAAATAAGCCATCCCTATTCTACAATAATATCATCCTGAATTCCTGAAAAACTGGATTGCAGCTACCACCATCCTTGCCACCACCAGCAAGCTTATAATACTAGTGTGAGTCCTTCAAAACAGGTTTTATGCGAAGTGAATTTTCCTGCTTCTAATATAGATGATGAGTAGAGGAAAATTTTTAGATTTGGAATGTGGAATAGTGATTTAAATACGTAGATATATGTATGAAAGTAATAAAATTATATTGTTTCTTGGCCTTTTAGCTAAAATCAAATAATCAGATGATATGTTGATACATTTCAGCTAGGTGATTCTATGACCTTTCTTGCTTGACTTCTACTACCAATTTCTTATAAGTAGAGCCTTTGATAATATTAGAGGGAACTGCCATGCTTTTTGCCTCAACTTTCACTTGTGTCAGTTTCATCTCTTAGAATTCTCAACAAATAGTCACGCTGCTTGGGGAATTCTGGGACCTGAAATCCACATGTCCAGGAGTTGCCCTAGGAAATGCTTTCAAATACTTTTTTCTTTTGTCCGTTATATTTCCTAATTTGTTTTTTTTTTAAATAACTCCAGGTGCTGATAGGTTCTTTGCGTGTCAAAAATTCAGTTAACTAGACTTAAAAAATAAGAACAAAAGGTTATTTTAAGGGCTGTGGAAGATAGCAAAAATGTGAGAGCGACTGAATGATTGTTTAAGTATGAAGGGGGAAGCTGAAGAGAGTTGAGGGGTGTGGATTTTGTGGATCATACTTGACAGTTGACTTAAATTACCATACATATTTTGGAAATCACCCATTTAAATAGAATAATTAATTTAAATACCAATTGCATTGTTGAAATATTCTATCCAAGGGATAAAGATATCAGCATTGCTTTAAGAAACAACATTAGGGAGGAATTGCTGGTTAAGTTAGACAGCTTGGAGACCCTCGTGGAAAATACCATAAAATGTTGGATCATTTCTCTGAGAAAAGAGGTGAAAGTGGCCAGTGATGGCTGCTGGGCTTTCACTTTTCTGTGACTGGTAAATGAAACGTGTGCAGCTTCACCAAACTACATGACTAATGACAACCTCTAGTGGCTTCTGCAATCAAAGATTAATTTGCTTTATCAAGTTTAAAGAATAGTAGGTGATAAATCATGTCAGAAACAAATAATCAGTGGCAGGCTGATGTTCTTTTTCACAGTGGAAGACAGGTGCAATGGAGGATTTGTTTCCCGTAGATGGTTAATGTTGCTGTACTCTTGTGCTAAGTCATCCTAATTTTTTGTGTTAATTTTTATAAGGATAAAAATCCTTTATCAGATCAACTGACTTTTTAAAAAGATTATGGCTTTATTAATATATATAAATGAAAATGAATATCTACCTAGTGTTTCTTTTGTTTATCTAAAGGAACAAGATACTTAATATACTGAGTTCAATAGCATATATCAGCAAAATCAAGAAATACATAATTTTAAAGATCTACTCATTAGGTGCAATCCTAAAGATGTCTACCCTGATATAAATTGCCTTGAATTCAGTGGGATGTAACTTCCAGATGAATGTACCTAGGATTATACTCTGCAATAATCCATTTGCATTCTCTAAAATATATGTGAATAAATATGCAATGTGGCCAGAATTCAACAGTTCAATGTAATTATATTAATCCTAAACTACAAAGAGTAACCAATCGTTAAGAAAAAATGATTTCAATCTTTGTAAAAAGTATATATTAAATATAGGTACTTAGACATAACATGGTGAGGCTTATTCTTAAAGAAAGATACATCATTTAAGCTGCAAAGCAATGTAATCACGGTCAATCGTATCTCTTTCTTTTCACAGCAAAAGCTACAAACCAGGTAGTCCAGAAGTGGCAATGAGGTTGTTTCAGTAAATATGTCAAATATGGAGATGTACATGACATAATTTGTTTTAATTGCTGTTTCATGTCTTTCAGTTGAAACCCAACTGATCAAAAATGTTTGATATTAAAGAATTAAGACTCAAAGAGATGAAAGACATTTTTGCTAGTCAGTTGTCTTCTTTATTAATTTAAATTTTGAATAGAGAGATGTCCTTTCCTCCAACTCACTTTAACTGGGAAAGGTCATTCTGTCCCATTAGTGTTTAGTGAACTTTAAGTGCAGATTCTTTAGTGCATATCTGGAGCAAATGAAAGTAATACTGTTTGTATTTTTCTTTCAGGCTGATGTAACGCAAGATATAGCATCCTTTTAAAATCAACACAATTCCCTTAAATACGAGTTTTTAAAACTCAAAGTTGAATTATTTATTTGGTGCTTCTGCTCACTGTACTTGTCATCATTTATTTGTAGAATAGAGTGAAGGCCATATCTATACTTGCTTTTTACAGATACATCTATATTTTCTTGCAATTCGACCCTGTTAAATGAAACTGTCTGCTTGCCACAGACGCCATATAATTAAAGGCAAATGTTTTTTCTGGAATTAAATGTACATCATCTCTACAATATAATTTGAAAGAGTAAAACTAATTCTTACTAACTAGCAAGCATCCTGAATATAACTAAGATTATTTTTTTGTTGTTGTTCACACCTGTTCCAGGAAATTGGTATACTGTAGAACTCAGTTTATCTTGGTATAAGACATGGTTTAAAAGAATGCAAGAAATAGTGTTATTTATTTAGGCTATTTTTAACTTCAGTGAATTATGCCTATAATTATGCTATAACGGTTTATTGGAAAAGACACTTAAAATATTTGGCTATACTACCGATATCAAAGGCTCAGTACTTTGCAATAAATCATATCTTATGTTTAAAATAATGAAAAATCAGGAAAGTATATCCAGAGGAAGCAGTTGGAAGAGAAGGACAGGCACTGCTGTTAAATACTATGGGACCAGCCACCTCCTCTCAAACCATAGCTCCTAAATATAGGCAATACCAGGAAGCTGATCTAAATGCAGTTTTATATTTCTCCTAGAGAATGGCTTTTAATTTTGTGTGCCTGTTTTACTTAAGACAAAAACTAAGAAAGTGTTGGGTTCTAATTAATCCCTCCTTTATACAGAATACCTTTCTCCATCTTGGAACCTTCTTGCCCTCCACAACCTACAGCAGGTTTGGGAAGAGAAACATGGAAAAAATAAGAGATGGGAAAGGCCTGTTGTGCAAATTATAATCCACCTGCATAACATTAGTATCCAGCAAATAAATAAACAAGATCTAATAAAATGCATAATTATTAAGAATATTGACATTTTTTAAAAAAAAGTGAAATGTAAAAAAAAACATATAAAATCAATTTATAGAAAAGGCTTAGGTTAGTAATAATGCTTTATTACTGATTATGCTACCTAGTTTGGGTAATGAAACATCTGCAAAAAACCTCCAACCAAGTTCAGAGACCACTAAGGAGCCCTCATTTTAACCCTAAATCAGGCAGAACTAACAGATCACCACACCAGTCTTTTTGTGGTACCTTTCTTTCAGTGTGAAACAACATCACTTTGAGTTAATAATAATAATTTCTATACAAAGTTTGGATTTCCAGGACCATGAGCTGTTTTTAAGATGGAAGTTAATTTGGTTTTCAAACTTGTATGGGAGGGACACACTATCAGAAATTTATTTTGCCTTCCTTTAATTTTTTTTCTGTTGAAATGGTATGACTCCAACTTCCTTAAGACAAAGTCTATCTGGAATCTGCTATTTTGTATCTAATTGTGATTGACAGCTGTTGTCCAGCAGAATAAGACAATTTGCTATGGCCAACTTGCAGTGGGACAATTTGCCATGGCCAGTTGACCACAGGACGACTTTCTGCAGGACAATTCAACAATTTGATTTAAGTATTTAAAATAATTTTTAAAATATTTTAATTTTTGTCATTTATATTTCATTTTGTCCCTCCTTTTGTGTCCTTTCTTTAATGATTCTATTCCACCATTTCTTTGATATTAGTGTAACTCTGCTCCCACAGCAAATTGGCCATGCCGAGTTTGCCACACTGAATTGTCCTAGATCCATTGTCCAGAGGCTATATTATACCTCTGTGCAATACAAGATCACATACCACTGAAGAAAAGCTTTGCCATAGGTGAACAGATATGGCAAACAGTTGCATAAATGTTCGTTGTAACTTTAGGTTACAATGACTGATTATGTCATCAAGCTGATATCAACTCTTAGGAACCACATAGATTTTCTCCATGACAATCTATCTCCAATTGGTCTTTCAGATCTTCCAGTGATATAACCATCACCACTATAACTGAGTCTAATCTTGCTGCTTGTTATCCTTTTTCTTTCTTTAAGCCTTCCCGAGATTGTAGTTTTTGAAGCTAGAAAGAAAGATGTCTCCTAAAATAAAAGAGTTTGTGTAATGTTACGGTTCTCACTTGATGCAAATTTTATTAAAATTTTGAATAGGTTAATTATTGTTACCTTGTAGACATTTTATTACCCAACCAGTTAACATCATCAGTGCTAGAAGGAAATGAGGTTTTCTCTCTGCTTACATATAATAGCTTGCCCTATTATAGGGCAATGTGGAGGTGTTTTGCTCTTGCTTCCTTTTTAGATTTTTGATTGTCTCCTTTGAATGGTATGTAAATGTTTGTTCATCTGTATGTACCTATGACTAATTTGTCTGAATGCCAGGATTTGAGAGATTCTCTAACATTTTTGGATTTAACTTAGTGTAGAATACTCAAAATTTATTTCAATCCTGAGCTATAAATATTATCTTCTATTGAGAATTGAGAATTTTACTCATGTACTTCGTAAGTAATAAATTGAGCTAATTTCCAACCTCATTTGGAAATTTACTTATATAAGAAGGATAATTGAGGAGTCTTCCATCACTATTTGCTGAAGCTCCTTACTGCTACTTCATTCTTTACAACTTGCCTATAGTAAAAGAATTCTTCATGGATTTTTGGCCTTCCTTTTGTAGAATTACTGGTCTGTAATATTAGGATGATTTAATCATTATGTTTCCAAATTTAAACCATGATATCTCTCTGAATCTTCATTCCTGGCCATGTATTTTTATTTATTATTATTTATAATTATTTATAATTATTATTTATTTATAAATTTATTATTATTATTATTAATTTATTTTATTTATTATCCATGGCTATTTATTTATTAGTAACAATTTTGGGGATCCTATTAAGAAAAATGTGTTGAAGAACTTAAGTAACCTTTAATTATAGGTGCTTCATTTGGAACCAGATATAGAGAAGTGCAAGCTACATATACAATTAATAGAATGGATCCAAGGTAAGTTAACCATTCTCAACATTTCAAGTTAACAAGTCACTGAATACAATCTTGATGTTAAAATGAAAACATTTTCTTTTCCCTGGGCCATAGGAGGTTTCAGCTTGGTAGCTCCATCATACCCGTGGCCCTACTCTCATTAAATTTATTACAATTTTTGAATTTGCTCAACTCTTAAGTGACTTACCAAAGTTGAATCTAAGAACTCCTTAATCCTAAATGATCCCATAATTTTGTTCATCCCTTTGAAGAAGCATTTATTGGCTGCTGGAAATTCATTTCCCTGCCTTGGCTGTGTTGCTAATGAGCATTTTCTCCAGCCCTCTTTTAATTTGATTCTCCAGATCTTCTAGATTTAATTCCTCAAAAGACCAGAGAATTGCTCCAGACCTACCAGTCTACCAACCAATAACTATACCAAGGTTATATTCCTGTTTAAGTATCCCTAGCATGTTCTGTAAATTTTCCTTTCCCAGTTTCCCTTTCCCAGGTATAGTTCCAAAATTGCCTCTAACTGTAATAATTTGTGAAGTTCACTGAGAGTTCTCTCACTTTGAAGAAGCAACTCTTGCTGAAAAACACCTTTGCCCTTCACAGATAAATATGCTGACAAATAGAATAGTATTTAGCTTTGGCAGAATACATAGTTACAACATATCGAAGTCTATAGTTTGCATCGGTTTTAGACCATAGGTAATTATTTCTTTTGTGGGAAAGATACTTATGTATGTACCATATGTATGTATGTATCTATATATCTATCTATCACTGTGTTTTAGTAAAATTATAACCAAATCCTTGCCTGCTCTGGTTATAACTTTCTTTAAAGAACTTTTGAGGTAAGAAGGATCAGTTCTATTGGCCTGAACATGCCGATGGATGCTAGTTTGGTACTGTTTCTGTCAGCTGTTCTTCTCTAAATGTGGAATTCTAGATTTTGACCCTGGAGTCCAGCCCTAGCTTCATCACTGCCAAAAGTCAATTCAGTTTTATATCTTGTTCAAAGATTTCATGTCTAACATCATTACTGCTGTTTTAAGGTCACTGTACATGCACCATCCTTGATGTTAGTGGCTATGCTAAGGAATCAACAGTGTTTCCTTTCCTTCCCCTTTTCAGTTTCATTGGAGAAGTGGGAGACACGATGACAGTAATAAAAGAGTAGATATCAGTGTAATGGAAAGAAGAGCAATATTCTATACTATCAGTCATCACCATATAAAGTGCACTGATCCAAACTGAGGCAACAGTGCTGTTAATTCACTCTTGAGAATTGTTCAGAAATTATTAAAAAAATAGCCTGTAGTAGAGTGGGGAAAGGAAAACAACAGAAGATTGTGGAGAATAACATGGGGATTGATTCTTTTGAATAATTGGCAGAAGTAACTGAGTGAAAAGTAACAGAGGCACCATAGATCTTTTCCAGTATTTTTCCGTAGTTAAGTCTGTCCAATTGCAAAAGATTTTTTGAATTCTGTATTTAGAGGTTAAAGTTAATCAGCTAATCAGTATTAATGCTGGCTTTATCATTCCTGTGGGAAATGGTACATCTTAAGTAGGCTGAGCTGATAGCCCCCAATGTGCAATTAGAAAGGGCATCAATTGTTTTTAAAGATAGGTTCTAAAAAGATTTTTTTTTCATGAAGGATGCTCTGATTCACATATATTGGGTCTATACTTATATAGTATCTACTTGCTATCTTCCACAGCTAAATGTTTGATAGGAGTCCTCCTTCTCTAATGCATACAGTTCAAGATGTATACCAAGCTACTTAAGTTCATGCAAAGAACTGTATTATCTTTTCCTCCATTTTGAACAAGTAGCCTTTCTTCCATGGTTCTAAGCTAAAACAAAAATAAAAACTTGCAGATACTTTTAAAAGTAATTCATGATGGGGCTGAAGTGGCTTTTCAACAAAAAGCAAATGTGACACCGCTTTTGTTTCTAGTTTTATTTTCTTATTGTCAGTTCTAACTGTTGAGTTGCATTTTTATTACCTATGTAATGATTGTTTCTTCTTTCATTCTAACCTGTTCTTATTATCAGTTGTATTTTTCTGTAACTATACTTTGCTTCCCACCTTTCATTATGTATGAGACAAACCCACATTGCTTTCTATTGAAACATGTTGTGAAACATGTTTCTAATTTTAGCAATAATATTTTTTCTGAAAAATTTAAAAGTATGATAAAAGACAATAACAAAGCAGTTAGAAAGATGCATTTACAGGTCTCACCATAGACCAGTCTTGTTGAAAAATATTTAAAGGCAGTATATTATTCAATTAGTCAGGTTTCTCCCCCACTCCCCCTGAATATGTTATTATTCATTTGGGAGAGGCAAGTTAGAATTATTCTGCATTTTGTTGAAGTGCAGTTGTTTTTTTTTTTTAAAAAATGATATTTGAAAATCTGCTTTAATTTGCTGCATTTCATGCAATTTTTGTAGTTATTGAACATAATATACAGTATGTTCATAATATTTTGTTAAGGTTGTAGAATTCTGTTTTAAGAAAATAGTCATACAGATAATAAGGAAAATTGTATTTTTACGATATGGATATCGAGAAAATCCAAAATCATTAAGTATATATTACATGTATAATTGAGTGATAATATTTCTGAGATTCTATAGTAGGACAATGTGATTAAGGATAAAAGATAGTGAGTATGGATTGCTATTTTTTTTATTGTATAGCTACATTAAACAATAGTTTGGTACCTCAATTTTGAGTCATTTATAATTCTTGGAATTGCAAATATAAATAGATTTTCTTAAAAATACATTGGAAATTCATATTTCTGTATTATTATTTCCTTTTCAGTGGAATATGTGATATAACTTATATTTGGCAAGTACAGAGAAAATATGCTTCTTAAGCACAATATGAATTGAAGGAATTTTTTTCTTCCTCAAGGCTATCATATATTAGTGAATAAATTATTTATTTTAGATAACAAATTTTGTGTTCCTTGTGTAATTGTTGTATACTGACCAGGATGAAATACACTGAATAAGGGTATATGTATACTTTTAGGAATAACTCAGTGCTGCCTTCAGCTCTTAGATAAAAGGTCAGATTTTAGTAAACTGGTTAATAAGACATAAATATAGACATTTCATATGATGTACCATGTAAATGTAAACCTTTGTAGTTACACGTTTTTGCAGCTGGAGAATTGTTTTAAAAGGCATGTAATTTATTAGCTATCGGTAGCTACTTTATTGCTTTGCCGCACTGCAGTAATAAATAAAAGAAAGTGAACTGATTTTACAAATGGCACACAAGGTGCACATTTTGTGAAAAAAAGTCTTTTTTTTAAGAATTGGCATTAAATCCTTTTTTTGTGATGACAAAGAGGCTAAGAGTGCAAACTGTATTTTCTGTTTATCGAAAACAGAGTCTTTTTTTCTCGAGGGCATTTTTTCCTATGATCATCAAGGGATTTCAAAAGCAATAAAGTGTGGAATCATTGTTCGACTTGAACAGTATTAAAACTTAGGTTTTAATTTTGGTGAAGTAATAAGATTTGAACCTGTCTCGTGTTACAGCACTGTAAGGCATTTAGCAATTGTATTTTAAAGGAGGTTTTTAAAATGCATCTCACTTGTAGGATAACAGTCTGTCTAATAATTAATAGTGTCTTCTTGGTATGAACTGCTTTTTTCATATCAGCTATTTAGGTTTGTTAGCAACAGATTACAATAACTGTAAGGATATTCATTCCTAATGAAGCAAATATTTTCTTCTTCTGTCCAATTGCTGTTGAGGTTATATAGCTAATAATGTTTAGAGATACTGTTTGCTAGTGTTACTTGAAAATTCAAATAGATATCATGATTAGAGTAGCAATATATCCTATTCAGATATCAATAGCAAGTAATAAAATATTAATCATTTAGCAAAGTACCATTACATAAATGCATTGTTTTCTTACATGTTGCAAGTGTGACACAGTGACACCTGACTTGATTTGTAAAAACTACATAAAGATATAAACTGTGACAATCTGTACCTGTCCAATGGTGTGTAGATAATTAATCTTTTATTATTCTAATGGGACTTGCTCAAAGTGGCTACAGATATTTAATTTCAGAAAACCAAGCTGTGATCTTGCAGGAAGATACACATACTAACTGCCTCAATTAGCCATAAGGATTTTTTCCCTTTCATTTTAATAGATGGCCAGACTATAAATATTAGAAGATTGAAAATAAATCAACATATTATCATAGGGATAGAATGTGTGAGAGCTATTGGTGTTTGGGAACCTTTGACAGATAGCTTGGATGAGGCAGATTGTCCGCCTTTCGTATCTGGCCTCCATTACTATGCCTGCAGGCAGTTTAGTCTTATAGTTGTATACTGATGTCAGAATTACTACTGAGTGGCTAGCAATGACAGATGTCTATAATTACAGGCAGTGCTTCTAGTAGTTCAAAAGACTCAGCCTATGTTGAACAATTATCTTATTTCTGGTCTGCTGAAGAGTAGTGTTCAAATTGCTAGTATTAACTATGTTGTGTTTTCTGCCTTCCCCCAAGGCTTTGATATAAATGTATAAAAGGCATTCTATTATATATCTTAAGCAGGCCTCAATCCAGGAGATTTCATGCATTTTGTTGATTATGAACAGTTCTCCATTACGCATGTAGTTTATGTTCTCATCTATTAGGAAATTATAATTTTTCTAAGTCATCAGTTTTGCAACAATCAATAAGACATTTGTTTAGCAGTGCTTGCAGGATATAGGGAACCTTATATCCTCAGGTACTATAGAAACTGGTTGTTTTCCTCTCTGCTGAAGACATTTTGCATATGGATGACAGCATCCACATATGTAGCCATGCACATAAGCTCCTTTGTAAATGACTTTAAACATTGGTGAAGTGAGATGATCCTCTTTCTCTGCCAAGCATAGTTTCCCAATTATGTCATTAGTTACAGTGATGCATTAATTGATATAATATAGCCTACCTTTTTGCAGTTATCAGGTTCACTCTGGTAAATCTGTTAAAATTCTTGTTGAAAGGAAAGAGACAAAAACAAGGAATAGTGTTCTTGTCAGTTCCAATGTGATTTTTAGTAGGGAAAAATAATGTAATACATTGCATAAGAATATCCAAGGAAGTAATATATAAATGGTATTAGTTAGGCAAGGTAATAATATAGATAAGAAGTTAATGCTCATAATCCATGCTTCAGTGCTTTGCATGCAAAAAGTTCCAAGTCCATACCTCATATTGTAGGTAGGGCTAAAAAAGATTCTTGTCTTTGATCTTCACAAACTTGTCATCTACTGTAAACACTAATGAGCTAGATAGCAAGTGCTCTAACACAGTGTTGAGGCAGATTAATCAGATCCAGTTTCCCTAACCAGGCATTCTTCAGCTATGTCATCAGAGTTGTTGCTGAAACCCCACTTCTGCTGGCAGTTTTCTCAAAAGATAGTGATAGACCAGGTCTAATTCTTAATTTTGAGATCATCCAAAATCAGACACACACAATTGAATTGGGATTCCGGACAAAGGAACATAAAACTAGATTTTAAGGATTTGTTAGGGATGAAAATGCACCAAAAGTAATTACATTATACATCTCAAAATACTGTTTTCATCTTTCTTCATACTCGGGATAGTTGTCAATAAAATTGTAGTGCTTTTGTGTTTAAATTGCTTTTCCTGCCATCACTCTGGGAGGAAAATTATTTGCTGTTATTTGTATCCATTATCACTACTCTTTTATTTTCAAAATAATCTGCATTTAACATTAGGTGTGGATTTCTCTGTGTTGTAGGTGTTTAGACCTGACCACCATGGCCAATTATCAAGGTTATAGTATGAGTTCAAAGAAACTGAAGGATCAAATATTACCCATTTATAATTTACTGCTCATATAAATTGCTGGTCACTTTGTGAGTTTAGTTGCATGGAAGGGTCTTAGTTTTTCCTTTTGTAACTGCTACTTTTTATCTTGCTAAGAAAAGTAATTTCAAATTATCTTATTTTCAATTGACATGAAATATGTGAATTTTATATTCTGGCTACCTATGAACAGGTATATTCACCTATAAAAGTAAGAAGTAACTTAAAGAAAAAGCAAAGTAAAATGTGAACCATCATGTTTTTCCTCATTTCTTCCATTCTGCTTACCTTCTCTCTGAACTTGGATGGAAATAGTTTGTTTCCTCTATTATCCAGTGACCCCCCAAAAATGTAATAATGATGTCTGTAACAATGTCCATTTTGCCAACAAAGCCTGAATAAAGTTCAGAAAGTGTTAAGATCTAAAATATTTATGCTGGGCCTCTGGGTAATAACTTTCCTGTAATTTTGTGAAGATTCGCTATCCCAAATCTTAATTCATTATTATAGCCCTTACAAAACACAAAACCAATGCTTTCTGGTATTTTTGTATTTGCACAGTGTGAAGGATTCATTGTTCTGGTTTAATTTGTTTCATGTGGTGTTTTTGAGTACATTCCATACAGAGCAGTTATTGAATTTCTCTGACTGTCATTATATACCCGAACAACCTTTAGGAACTCTCATTCTCCATCTCCAGTTTTATAATATGCTTCATATTTTAAGGGTTGACATAATTAGCTGCTGCTTTTTAGCTAAACATATCTGGGGCCAAAGGATTATATTAACATAGTAGTGGAACTTTAATCTGTGTAATGGTTATAACATACTTCCTCAATGTAAAATTAAATTCCAACTCGAAGTTCAATTTCCATCTCCTACACTCTTTGAATACCATTAGAAAAGCAAGATATTCTTTGCAATGAAGAAACAATATAAACAGGGTATTCTCATTTCTGTGTTGCTAAAACGTTATGGCATTTCAGATATTAATTTGGGAATAATATAGTTAGATGCTGCTTGCTCCTCATCACACTGTTTTATGAGGAGAGATGCAATTTGAATGGAAGTCATAATTGAACATTATCTTGATTTCAGCCAGTGCTTAAATATTATGCTAAGATTAGAAATTAACAGTCAGATTTTTTTCAGGCTACAGTTCCTATAAAGCAAATCAGTATGGTTGTGGATTATTGAGGTCATAATCTGAAACATCTGAAGGGCACCAGATTTCCAATCTCAGATGAAGCCATAAACCATAAGTGTTCAGTATGGATTATAAACAATACATTGGGCCATAGGTGCAATATCCATTTTGCATGACATATTAGTTGAGCTTTGTGGGTATGTCTTTTACATATGCTTTGTTCCTAGTGCTGGCAAGTACTGTGAAAGTTACATCCCAAACCATATAATCAGCAAGAATACAAAATCAAATGGAGGTATCTGTTCAGAATAAGCTTCTATTAGGTTCCATCGGGTTCCATATTGGAAGATCCTGGGATGAGTCAAGTGAGTCATCCTATGCTACATGGTAACTCAGGTGTACACCATTCCACCAACTCAGGTATACACCATAGGTGTAAATGATGTGTCTGGGGCAAAAAAACCCCTTATTTTATCTACCTTCTTTCTGAACCTGACCTACACATTTTGGAAATCTCAAACAAAGGAGAATCTCAGTTGAAACATCTAGGTCTGGCTTACTAACTTATACTGATATACTGAGGCTACATGGTCAGCTACAATGACCAACTCCAGCCAAACTAGATATGGTTGATTTAGGCTGTCCATCTGTAGCCTCAATTTACTTCATGATGAGACCCTGGAATTTGAATACAAAGAGAAGAGAGTCAAATGCATTTCTCTCAGTTATATTCCCAGCAGAAGACATATTCCCTAAAATTCAAGTATGACTTTGGAGGACAGGGGGGAACAAAAACAAGAGAAAGGGAAATTACTGTCAGGCCATTTTCCGTCTCTGAGGTTAAAATCATGTCCTATTCCTATTTTCCTGAGGGAACCCCATTATGGAATTCATTGGCCATTATTTGTAAATTAGTATCCACTGCTTCCTCTCAACTGGGGTTGAAAGTCCCCCCGTTACCCGACTCGCCTTTTCCTGCCTCGGGAGCAGCCACCAACTTTAGTGTGGTGGAGCGTAAAATTAACAGACATACCAATACAATTTGGCCAGCCAGCCTTTGCCTTCTTCAAAACAGACAAATTGGAATTTGTGTGGGTGTTCTCTGGTTTTATGATTTTATTTCAATAAAACATTTCAATAAAATCATATTGAAGTTATACATCCTTCAAGAACACTTTTTTTCCTACTGAGGATCACATCTGAGGTAGCTCTCCATGAGTTGCTATATTGAGAAGGGCCATATATAAAATATCAGGTAGGACAGCCTTCTTGCTTCCTTGTCACTTTATGGTGGCCATGCCAACCCTGTTTTGACTCACAAAACCGGTCTTCCTTTGGCTCTTAGATTTCATGGTTTTTATGGGATTAAGATTGAACTTTTGTATTCCCATTTTCCAGTACTTGCAGTCAGTATAAGAATTCTATAAGTATAAGAGTTGTAATCTAAATAGAATCTTCAGACCCATAAAAAGTCCACCCCTACTTCAACTGACTCATTATCTATAGGAAAAATAAATGTAATAAAGTTCTATGCAATACCACATAACTTCAGTTTATATGGTCATTTTCAACTATCCTAATTTAAGAAGCTTCTCTTTCCCAGAATATATTGTTTAACTATGCTGCCCATTCTGCTGCTTAAAATGAGTTTGCCACCAGTGAAAACAAATCAGATTGTTGTTGTTTAATGAGCTTTTCAATTAACTTATTCAGTGGTTCGGATAAATAGGTTTAAGAGGTAATGATCCTGTTTAGCACTCAGGTTTAACTGTCAAATCATAGCAGGCGAAGGACATCTCTAGGGATAAGGGTTGACACAGATCTTGATTGGATAATAGAAATCAAAGCTAAAGCATGGTAAAAAGGAGTAGCAGAAACCACAAGGATAACTGAATTAAAATAGTGTTCTCTTGTTTGACATTTCTACCAGTGTTTTAAACTCTGTTTTTAATTTTAAACGATGGTAGCTTAAAATAAAGCATAGCTCATTTTTCCTTTCCTTTCTCCCTTAAAGTTGCATGTAGAGGTATGTGTTTTTATTTCAAATCTGAGACAAATACATAGTCTTCCAAATGTTCTATTGAACTATCTCTGAACAATTGTCTTCTGGCAGAAACAAAACTGTGTTGTGATCCCCATTCATTCTGTGGGCTTAGATATCTTTGTCTAGACCAAGGGTCTCCAACCTTGGCAACTTTAA
>AZIM01000405.1:20660-33860 GCA_000516915.1 Ophiophagus hannah | reverse complement strand
GCAGCTCAGCAGGTCGCAAATTGCCCTCGCGCGACTTGCGCGACCCGCACGCGACGCAGAACAACAGAACCGGTANNNATACCGGTCGGATCCCATCCCTGCTTCTCTGTGTATGTTATTCAGAACCTTCTAGAGCTACATTTTGTATTTGTCACTCTCCGTTCTCATCTCTTTGAAAATAAAAAATTGAAATTCTAGATAAACCCAGTCTAACCATAAATCTTCATAGATATATTTTACCACTTTGGAAAATAATTTAATATCATGGGTATGTCTTTGACTTTAAATTCTTACTAAGAATTTGGTTTAGCATTGTAATCTATAATTAGATTCTTTGAATTTTTAAGGTTTTTCCCCCCAACTAGCACAGCAGTTACACATTTGGAATCTCTCTTTAATCTGTGACTCTTTAATATATTTTAAGTAGGTTTATAGTGTGGAAATAAACATCTTCCTCTGTTGGGTAGTTAGTGTATCTCATATAAAATAAATAAATAGTAATACATCTGATCTTGGAGAAACGACATGTAGTTAAGTCATGCCTTCACTACCAAGCACTTCCCTAAACAGGAGAGTACAAGTAGTCTCCCACTTGTGAATTCTTTGGGGAAAAGCATTAAGACTGTTCAGTTTTGAAACTTGCATGCACAATAGCCAAAGAAACCTTGTAGCCTATCTGCAAATGTAAAGTATTGAAATAGTTGTTGATGGTTAAAATCATGTTTTTCCTACTTAGCAGATTGTAAATGAGGTCTCACTACTGGCAAGCCAAATACCTTAATACTCTGGGTTGGATATTCTAAACACAATTGTATAAAATGATTTAAAAGTGATCAAAATTACTTAGCAGCTGAGTTGAGGAAGTAAAAAATGTGTTATCATTGTAACTCTGATCCCTTCCTCTGATTTTCTCCTCCCGGTCATTTCAGTGGAATCTCACCATACTTTGAACAGTCCTGGTCAACCTCCATGTGATTCTTTAGAACTAGCTCTTCAGGGAATACCATGTCACTCAATGAAGGGGTGTATCTAGAATTTCTGACTCCATGTTAATTTTATCAGACATGATGGTGCCACAACAATTGGACTGTTTGTATCAAGAACTCCTGATAGTGCAGGGAAGCTGTCTGTTTCTTTTGCCTGGAGGACTCTGTTTCTCAGTCGGTTGCCACCATCTTCCTGCTCAGTGGAATGCTGTCAAAAATAACCATAGACAAGACTAATTGTATATAGATAATCTCCTGGTGACCATGTCAGCCTTGGTTTGCTCCCTGTCATCTGTCAAAACAATATATACCTCTCAGAGGAAACTTAGATCTGGATCTTTATGAGGGCAAATATGATCCCTCATTATTCAGTCTAACAGTGTGGAACATTCCTATATGGTTCTTCCTGCATTCAAGCCCAGGAGAGACTTATAACTGCAAAATTAAAACAACGCGGTAGTGAGCAAAACCTATTGTTGAAAATGATAGATATTTTAAATATTTGCAACCAAAATCCAAATGACCACATCTACTGTTTCATATACTACTTGCTTTCTACTGCTGGGAAGTATTTGACTTCTTATCCTTAATGGTTTATCATCTTCTAATGGATGAGATATTGCATCCCATCTCCCACCTCCAGCAATTTAATTAAATGCTTCCTAAAAGGTTTGAACCTTTAACAGCTGTGTTAAAGTTAGCAAAGATATTCTACCAGTAGTGCTTTGGTAACATATTGAGTATCACTATGAATCCAGCTGTCTACTTTTTCATGTGACATTCAGTATTACGAGAGCAGATCCATTATGCCTTAGAAATTGGGCTAAACCTCTGGACATATCATGTGTTTTAATCCATGCAGTGAGTACCGAAACCTGGCTGTTCCTTACACAAAACCTTTTAGACACTTCTTCCACTATGTATATGTGAATTACAGAGACCATGAATAGAAGGATCAGAGTATTTATTTGTGATTGATATCCTGAATCAGTGAATTCAAGTATGACATACACTGCAATAGTATCTTGATCCAAATATGTAAAGAGAGATAAGAGTAGAACCTCTGGATGTTAACATTATGTTCCTGCTTGTTGCTTTTGAGGGTAGCAGCTTGGTCATTTATGCTGTCATCACCTGTCCTGCAGGCTGTCTCATTTGTATCTTTCCCCTAATTCTAATGTGCGATTGAGATAAAAAAATTATAGCCTTTGATGGCTTATTGGCAATGAAAAGATCAGAATGCAATATTAAAAGAAATCTATGTGGTATTGCATTTCCAAAAAGCCTGGTATATGTTTGGTTGTGTATGTACACACACACACACACACACACACACAGATGTATTCTTCTTAATATGACTTAAATCATCATCCGGAATACCTGTCAGGGTTTGTTTGTTTGTTTGTTACATTTTAGAACTGTTCGTCTTTCTCTTAAAGGGACTCTGGGCGGTATACAATAAAATATTAAACATAAAAACATTATATAAAATGTAACATTTTAAAAAAGAGGTAAGAATGATTTTAAAAATTAATTAAAAGGTGAAGGGAGGGTTTTGAGGGCAGTAATCAGCTTCATTGCTGTGTACTCCTTTGAGTTCCCCATGTGAGGTCGCAAAGCCACATTTTCACTCCTTTTCAGAAGGCCAGGAGAGTGGGGAACCTTCTTATTTCATTGGGGTTGGGTGGGAGATATTCCACAAGGCAGGGGTAATGGCAGAGATATGACTCTTCTTCTGGATCTGGCCAGTTGCAACTCTTTAACTGACAAGGTTCACAGCATACCTTTCTTGACTGACACAAACTTGTGTCTATTAATTCTTTTGAGCAATGTTTGTCCTACACAGAATCTGTGCGGATTCGATAATAGGTTGCATGGGCAATTTTGGGCATCCAAATTTGTAACACTTTTGCTCCATGAGATGCATTTGGATGCCAGTTTGCTTCCAGGTTCATTTCAGGGTGTTGGCTATGACAGTTAAAGCCCTACATGGCATTGGGCAAGACTACTTATGGAACCATCTTCATTTCATTACATCAGCTCTCCCCATTCAGCAAAGAATGCAGCCTCTACTTCTCTAATTTACTGGGTAGTTATTCAGCTCAACTGGGGATTTCTGGAAAATTCCATGGCTTGGTTCATCCTGGTAAGATTCACATGCCATCTCTGTTAGGGTCAGAGTACTTTCCTGAATCCTTATTTAATTTTCGCCTCTGACCCATCTGCAGCATTTTGATAAGAATGTTGTTTTCAATGTGTTGCTTCATTAATTTGATTGATTTTTGACAGTATATTTAGCTTCACAAATTATATAGTATATAGTAATAACACCATCCATATTTGAGTAATTTCAGTTATGCCACATGTTAGATAAACAAGTAAACAACTTACATAATTATGTGTGCAAGCCTAAATGTAGCCTGAAGTATTTCAATCCTCCCCGTCCTTGTAGCCCAACAATAACCCATATTATTACGATTATTGTGTATGCATGGCATGTTGATTGTCATCTAGAATTGCATCAAAAATAAAATCCTGATATTGTCTTAGAAAAGACTCTATAGCAGGCCTACCATATCTAGACTGCAAAGATTCAGATAATCCCTGTCCCATGTTTAGGAGAAAGGTTGTTAAAGAGTTTTTTGTACAGTTACTCGTTTTTTAGGAAACACAATTGAGACTAGCAGCTTGTGATTGTGATTGTGATCGAAAGAGCAGTGGTGGCACAATGGTTAGTATGCAGTACTGCAAGCTAACTCACTGCTCACTCCAGGAATTTGATTCTGAACGGCTTGAGATTGACTCAGCCTTCCATCCTTCTGAGGTCGGTGAAATGAGGACCCAGATTGTTGGGGGCAATATACTGACTCTATAAACCGCTTAGAGAGGCCTGTATACCAAAAGTGGTATATAAGTCTAAGTGCTGTTGTTATTATAACCTCACTTTCCCTTTGATTGTTAAATGACGTGTTGCAGTCGATAAGCAAAGCATCTCATGTCCGTAACTTAAGATTTTACTTTTTCCTTCTCTCTGAGCTCTGTTTGTCACAAGCCAGTTGTGAAGCACATTAGTGGTGATCATGTGATCATGAAACCTGAAGCACATAAGTGGTGATCATGTGATCATGGGCGTTGCAATGGTGGTAAATGTGTGCTGGTTGGGAAACGCATAAATAGTGATGTCGGTATGCTATGAAAGTCGTAACTGTAAGGATTGGTCAGAAATGTTTTTTTTAAACTATAATAGTTTAGTGTGGCCATTAAGTGAACAGGGCAAATAAAATCCCATGATTGCCAGTCTTCTCAAAAATCATATTTGTGTGTAGTTTTTCTAAACTCTGTGTTTATAACAGATCTGTATCAGTGCAATTTAGACCAGAATGGTTTGTGTGTGTATGTGTTCTGAATTTCTTGTTCTTAGTTCATTATTAGTTCATTATTTCAAAATGAACTATTAAAATTTTGTTGATCACCAGAAGTGACAGACCACCATACATTTTGACAGAACTTGGAAAGATGTAATGCAAGGAAAATACTCTGAAAAATAAGTAACTTGTGTACTCCTGTCAGTGATATAGATATGATACATCTGAGATCTGGGGTGGGTGGGTATTTGTCCTAGCCTTCTTAAAAAAAAAAAAGCAACAACCCAGGAACATCTGGCTTTTCTCAAAGCATTGAGGTAGTATGAAGCTGGAGTCCAGAAAGTGTGTAGTGGGGTTGTGTGAGGATCTGTGACAGTTGGCGTATGGATGTTTTGGTTTTTATTGTTTTTATTTTATTTCATCGTTTGTGAGCTGCCCAGGATCATATTGCATAAAATGGGCAGCTTTATAAATCAAAGAAAGAAAGAAAGAAAGAANAAGTCAGTCCTAGGATACCAGAGTTGCAATGTGAAAAACTTTGTTTGTTTGATAGATTAATTGATTGATTCTTGTCATTTCACTCCCGTTATCCCCCACTTTCTTTTTTCTTTCTCTCACCAGGAATTCCTCTGTTTTCCATGCCCATTATTATTACAGTGTTTCTTATCCTAATTAAGTCTTGCTGGTGACTGCTTTGCCACTCCATGCGTTTACTAAAAGAAGTTATCCAGATTTAAGAACATTTCAGGTGTAGCTTTGCATAACCCAAAGTTTTTGTTTTATTCATATAACAGCTACTATGTCAAATTATTTAATAATATCCGTGTTTATAGTTGTGTCCTCTCCCCTCCTTTTCTTGCAGGAGAAGATGAGGATGAGTTTGAAAACTTCATGCTTCCCCTGACAGTTTCATTTGAAACCTTAGCCCAGATATTTAACAATAGCTTTAAGCAAGAGGAAGCAAAGGTAGGTTACTCTGAGTAGAAGGAGGAAATCTTGCTCGTCATAATAAATAGTGGTTTAACATATGTAAAACTAATCACATTTAAATCCTTTTGAATTCAGTGGAAGTGAGTTACGAATAATTCTATTCTCAGTTTGAAGTTCATATGATCAGTTTTGGCTACATTGTTGAATTTTTCTTATCCTTGCCTTTATTTATGGAATGCTGTCTTTTAAAAGCAGATATTCCATAAGAAAATTCTGTAACTGCTGGACTTTCAGTTATGATGTTACACTCCCCATGGAAAGGAGAAGGCCTGAAATCTACATCTTAAAAGCCCTGCAAAGCATTGACAGGGCACAATAGTCAGTCAGAGAGCAGTGGTTTCTTTTCCTTTACTTACCATGCCTCTGACTGTCATCCTGACTTGACACCTGCCTTGTAGCTTGGTCAAGACAAGTTGTTGAACGATTGAAGGGGCCACAGCAAATGTAACTAATTACTGGTCTATGTTGATTGCCCAAAGAGAAGAGTAAAGGCTTTGCCATCCAGTGGGGAGAATAGGATTCCATTGGGGATTTTTTTCCATCAAGAACTTTATTCATAAAAAGATGAAATGAAAGATGGCACTGCACATGAAAGTATCACAACGAGCTCCCTTCTGTCCATTAGATTTAATAAGAGATATATATGGCATTATGCAGTCAGTTTACTTATTCCCTTCACTTCCGTTTTAGCAGCAAATAGACAATGTTTAAAACATGATGTCACATTATAGTTTTCCTTACTAAATAGGAGCCAGACATATGACTGGTGTTTTAGTTGTAGTCCTGTAGTCTACCCTGTATTTAGTTCTCCCTGCTGATTACTGCTTTTGAACAAGATCTAAAATAAATGTTTAGCATCTTTTCCTTGTGTAATTTTGTCTCTTGCATATTAAATACTTGGGAGCTTGTGTGCTCATCTGTCTGTTTAATTTACATATTACAGCTGGGTGTGAGTAGATTTATAGAGGACCCAGACATACACAAGCTAAAAACATTGTATGCTTAGAACATCTCTTCTAAACAAGAATTTAATATATAAATCAAGAGTTTATTAAATGGCTGGGCATATATGTATAAATAGGAACTGGTCTTGAAGTATTACATTCTTAAACCCAACAAAGTGATTAGGATAACTGATAGCTAAATAAGGTTTTTATGTGCCTGTGGGAGCCATATTAGGATTGATTTGACAAGTCAGTTCAGCTGTGGCAACAGTCATATTATCTAGCACAACATTATGTTTTATTAGTAAAATCCTTAAGTGTAGCAAGCTGTTTGTGTCAAAACAACAGTATATTTTAAGGGGAGAAAAGACTTGCTAAGTGGAAGCTGCATTATCAGGAACAAAACACATTAGCATAGCATTACATTAAATAAATTGCATTCTTGTATTATGAACAAACAGTTAACCATGCACTCTAGAGTGGCTATTTCAGATATGTTGTATATTTCTAGAAGCTCTGTATTTTTTCTTTAGCATTTTAAAGTGTGATGGGAGACTCAGTAGCATCATAGCTATTTTTCCTTCTTTGATGCATTTCAAGAGAACATAAGCCCCAATTCAGACAGCTATATATTAATTCCATTCTGAGCTCCTTATTCAAAGAGTTCTCTACTCCACTTTGCTAGCTGTAGGAAATTTAGGGGAAGTTAAAAAAAATGGTTCAGGGACAGAGCCAAGATACTTTGCCTGCTTGAGAAGGAGGACAAAAAGACACCACTGCCATTCCCTTATTATATGGAAGCTGCCATACAGCAGCAAATGAATCTCAGTTCAGTACTTGTAAGGGGAGCAAGCTAGCTTGTAGAAAGGAAAGCCATATGGGATATCTTCCCTTCCAAAAATATCAACCATGAAGTTCTAGAAAACATAGTCACTGGGGAGGTTGTTGTTGTTGCTGCTGCTGCTGCTGCTGCTGCTGCTGCTACTACTACTACTACAACTACTACCACTGCTACAACAACAAATAATATTGCAGCATCTCCTGACTGAAGCATCTATTTTACTTTGCAGCGTGATAGAGCATATCTTACTTTCCAGTTTGATAGGGCATAGTATCAAACACATGTAGTGAATTTATGGATCTATTACTAGAAAAAAGCCCAAAACGTACTTAATTTGATTTGATTTATATGACTATATAATTTTTTAAAAATGCTGCGCCAGACAGCATACACCCATATAAACAGAATTATAATTTTGTTTTATTTTTATTTATATCCCATCACCATTATTTTTATAAATAACTGAAGGTGGTGAACTTTCCTCCTCCTATTTTCCCCAGAACAACAGCCCTGTGAGGTGGGTTGGGCTGAGAGTGAGTGACTGGCCTAACGTCACCAGCTGGCTTTCATGGCCAACACAGGAGGTAAACTTACAGTCTCTGGTTTTCTGGGCTGGTGCTTTAATCACTGGACCAAATTGGCTTTCCTACAATTAAAATTCAACCAAATATATAACATACCTCCAATTCATTGGATGAGCTCTTCTCATCTAACATCATTCTCTCTCTTCTAACCCCCATGCCTGAGGAAACAATCAGGGCTTCCTGAAGGTTAGCAAGGTTGCGGCAAGTCAAGTGGATATGAAGATGGCAGTAACCATCACAGAGAAGGGATGCTTCCTAAGTTCTATCAGATGACATTGTTTTACAGAAGATATTTGAAGCATGCCCACTCCATTGGAGTATGTGGGATGGGCAGAAATAACCAGAGTAAAAGATACCCCCTAGTCTTACACCAGGTAGGCCTTTATAAATGATAACCAGGACCTTTCATTGTGTCTTGAAGCCTACTGGAGCCAGTGTAGCAGATTAATGAGATGCTACATGGATGTACTGATAAGTACCCATGACTATCTGTGCTGCTGCATTCTTGACCAATTGCAGCTTTCAGAAAGTTTTGAAGGGCAATCATGTAGACTACATTGCAGTAGTTCAGCCAAGAGATGACTACAGCATGAATAATGACAAGCAACCCTCCTGGTCCCGGTACATATACAATTTGTGCACTAGACAGAGTTGTGCAAAGGATCCATGGCCACGCCTATGACTTGTCCTTGGAGCTGGATCCAGAGGCCCAAGAGGACCTCCAGATTGCATACCAGGCCTGAGCAGAAGAGTGTCATTCCCCTCCCCACCCCACACTCCAAAAGTTTCCAATTCTCAGACAAGGAGGACTCAAAACTCACAGTTGCTCAATCTTGCTAAAGTTGAACCCAAGCTTGTTCTTCCTCTTCCAGGCTCCAGGCACTTAGAAGTATTGTTGACAACATCACTTAGATGTCCAGGAGCAAAGATAATATAACTATTACCAACATACTAATTATACTTCACTCCCTGCTATCAGATGACCTCTCCCAGCACTCTGCAAATAATAATAAGGGCAGGAGATATGTAACGATGTGTCTTCCATCCCCAACTCCCACTTCATGGACCAGAAAGATCCATGACCAGTGATAACAAAAACCACAGAGAGATTGAGGAGGAGCAGTTTGGATGCACTATCCACATCTTGTTCCCTCCATAAATCATTAACAAGTGCAACCAAGTGCTGTCTGTATAGCCAGACCTGAATCCATAGATAATACACTTTTTTGAGAGCCCTATGGAATTGTAGCCTACTCACTATCTGAACAACCTTCCTTATAAATGAATGGTTGGAAACTGGATGAAAATTGTCCAGTTACATTGGATTCACAGTGAAAGAGATGACAGAAGCACCCCCTCTTTCAAACTCTTGAAAAGCTTATAAGAATTGACCATAAATGATTAGATGTGTTAAATCATGATAAAACTGGTGGTTTCATTAGCAGCTGTTTAAGAAAAGTATATGAAATGTGTTCATCAGAGTCTCTAGATACTTTTGTAATTAATATCATTATTCATCTTTGATTCTAAAATAAGCATTGCCAATTTACTCTTAAACTGGTAGACCAGTTAGAATAGCTCTTCCCAGACCTAATACTATCCGTATATGTTGGACTACAATGACCATTAACCCACCTACAGATTTGGGTAAACCTCATTAGATACAAATATCATATGTGCTCTATTTCATTATTTGATTTATAGTGTCATTTAAAATTAAGATTTGCGTTTTACATAACCCTGATGAAAGATTGCAATTTGTTGTCACTTACAGACTTTATCAGTATTGAAAACACAGTGCTCATGTACCGTCTTACTTGACACAGGAGCATTCTTACTGGGGATGCTATTGTTGTTTTTTAATGGAGTTCCAGTGTTATATCCCTAAACTAGCAAGTTCTTAATGACCCTAGAAAGTGATTGCTTTGATTACACTTTAACGGTATTTGCAAATAAAATCACAAGTAATTAAGGGGAAATCTCCAGGCTTTTGAGCAACTTTGATGCATGATAACTGCCTGATTCAGCTCCATCTAGAGTAATGCTGTGTAGACAAGAGCTACTGAGATCAATAGCAACATAATGATAGTGGCAGAATTAAGTGAGTAACCTGAGAACTATGCCTTCAGAATGCATGCAGCTGCCACAAGCCGGGCCACACAGTGCACTCCTTGCTTCCGTCCTAAATGTTCATCAAAAGACGCCCTGCAGGAAAATGGAGTTAGATGCTCTTTATTGCTGATCGTGTCTCTTGCCACATTTATCAGGGAAATTGGATTAGCAGTTGGCAGCTGCAGGTAGACAAGGTTCTGCAGTGATTAAATATGCAGCTTGGCTGCATTTGTTGTGACAGACCTTTAGTAAATTCTACTGTAAGCACCATCTGTCTAATTTGTATAAACACAAACTTCATGCTTTAAGCCACTGCTAAAGAAATAGATTTGTTGCTTTATCGTAAAGTCAACTTTTCTACCAAAATCTTTTAAACATCATTTATTAGGTTAAAGGAGTGTTTTTGTTTGTTTGTTTTGTTTAGATCTTAATGAATAAATAATACATGTAAAGTGCTTTCAGGTACTCTGTTTTGTAAGGGATGAAAATAAAAATAATCTGTTCTGTTGAGTATAATGTTTAGCATTCCTGTTTGCAGGGAGGTGACATTGCTAAAATATCACTTAGAAAATGGCCTGTGACTGCCAAATTCATTTAATTTGTGACTTCTAATAGTGGTTTCTAATTGGCTTTTATACATCTGAAATGTGTAGTTGAAATATAATTGAGGCAAGATAGCTTATCATTCTTGAACCACATCGGCAGTAGGGTTCATAAACCATATGTTCAGTTTTATTTTCCAGAAGATGCTAACAAAATACATGGGGACAATTTTCATGTCATGGCATTAGCTGGAATAGGAAAACTCATGTTCCAAAAGGATAGCCTATTTTCCTCAACTCTATTCTCTTAATCTCCTAGATTGGACCTGGAAATTCTGCTCAGTAGTATGCTGACTTTCTCTATTTAATGTCAGTGTATTCTGATATTATTTATGATGTGATTAGTTTGAAAGAACAAGTAAAACAATGTGTCTGAGGAAGAGTTGTTAAATAGCATTGTGCTATTTATAGCTGGTTCACCCAAACTCAAAACTGTTGAATTATTTAAAATCCTTGATTTCAGCTTGCACACATTAAAAGTTTTCACACTAAGTGCCAAATGTTGCAAACAGCACTTTAACAGAATGATTTTGCTTTGATCCCTGTAGCAGTTCCTGAATAATTTATCACAGGTTATTGCCTTAATTCTGGAGAGGGATAGTGCAATAAAGGCAGATGAAAACACTCCAGTTGAAACACCTTGGGGCCTGCTCATTCCTCTGACATGGCTCTTTTGTTGGAACTATTTAGAGGTTATTAAGACGTGTCTGTAGAATTAAGAGTCTGCTGTAAGGATGAAGAAGACAGCCATCTTAATTCTAAAGACAAAGCACTATGACCCCTCACCTTTTTCTTGGCTGTTATTATAGAGCAGAATTATGAAGGTAATAATATAGCTGCACCCAGAAGTACTACTATACTTAAAAGTCTATCAGACGTTTCCATTATAAAATCCTGTTTTGGGGTGTTGAATGGTATCTTATCTAGCTAGCAAGTTAGACTGACATAGACTGTTGCTGTATACAGAAATTTCATGTTCTGTTGATATCCCCTTTCCTATCTCTGAATAACTTTATTTATCACATTTTGAACTGCCCATCTCCCTCATAGAAAGCCATAAAATTAAGAGTTTTGAAAATCAAGAGATTGCCTTTTACATAATCCCAGAAGATTAATTTTAAGAATAGTTCTCTTTTTCTTTATAGTTAGTTATAAAATATGCAACTTTCATTTGAAAATGAAATTGTGCATAAGTTTGGTTACCAAAAAATGTGTCTGCACATTTTTCCATATTCAGACTTGAAGTATATCTTTTGGATTATTAAGGTGTACTACTAAAATGGATTCCATCCTGTAACTGTAATATGGTTATAATAATAAGGTGAGAAAAAACATAGGGTGTTTTCTATACAGGGAAAGAACGTATTTATTATTTATTTACTGGATTTGCAAGACTGCCCATTCAAACAATCTGTATCGGAGGCATACAACAACAACAACAAAAATAAGAAACTCCACCCACACATAAAATTAGAACATGTACAATGTATAAATATAAAATACAACAATGGCAACCAAGACCATAACAAAACAAGCAAAAGGGGACTCCTCTCAACTGGTCCCCAATGCCTGGGGGGTGGGGGAAGAGCCAGGTTGTTTCCTAAAAGTAAGTAGAGTCGGGGCCTGTCATATATCGGGGGGAGGGGCAGTGGAAGAGATTATTCCAAATCCAGGAGTAACCATAGATAAGACACTTTCCTAGGTCAGATAAAATGGCAGGATATAAAACAAGGGTCCCCAACCTCTTGCCCGTGGACCGGTACTGGTCCACAGCCTGTTGGGAACTGGGCCATGCAAGTGGTAGGCATTCATTTCTGTATGTACAGGATCTAAGTTGCGTGTGCAAAGCCATCTCCTGCCGCCACTGCCAATGCGTGGAGCCATAATGGTTGGGGGCCACTGATATAAAATAAGGAACCTGAATGCAAGTTCTATTGTTCCGTTCTTCTTTATATCACCTTTCATGAAAACCCAGTTGATAAACCAAAGGCTTATTTTCATTTTTTCTTCAAGCAATGCCACCTTGAAACTATTCTTTTACGTGAATTCAGTTATATGAACCTAAGAGCCATTTTTAAAGTCTGCTATAGGCTAATAAATGGGTATTTGGTTCTTAAATAAGTTTTGGCTGCTGTAAATAACTACATTTATATCCCTACTTTTTAGGGTGTTTGCTCTCAGCAAATATTTGTATAATCATTCAGCAATTTTATTACAATATAGAGTAAGCAAGACTTTCTGTATAGTGAGAATGTTCTTTATGATTTTTTCCCATTATTTAACTTTGGATAACAATGTTCTATATGTTTACCTTATTTGCTGTTATAAACAGCTAAATAATCCACTGGAATATGATTTCACTTTTTCTCATATATCAAATATTGTCAAGAGTTTCTTACATGGAAAGGATTTGTCAAGAGTTTCTCACATGCCAAGTCTGATGACTCCTCAAGACCATGGAGGCATAAGACCCATTATACATGGACCTGACATTCACTGATAACAACCTGAAGCAGCTAGCCTAGTCTTATTTAAATAGCATATGGCATAGAGTAATGGTTAATAGTAGTAAAAATATATAAAAGGAGCACATAATGCTATAGTACATGCATGATGGAATATGTTGTCAATTTTGTAAGACATGAGGAATTCAAGAAGTTATATATAAGTTATAGGTTACATTTTGAAATACATTGGTTCATGAGAATAGAATCAGAATGTGACAAAGTGTTTGATATATTAATATCTAGACCAGGGGTGGGATTCAAATTTTTTA
>AZIM01000404.1:286090-303999 GCA_000516915.1 Ophiophagus hannah | reverse complement strand
CTGACTCTGTAAACTGCTCAGAGAGTGCTGAAAAGCACAGTGAAGTGGCATATAAGTCTAAGTGCTATTTCTATGACTTGTGAATATAGGATTTTGACACGAATAGCTAATCCACACACAATTTCCCTTAATATCTGTAGCTCTGATCACTGAATTACTTTGATAACTTGGTTATCAAAGAATATAATTCAATATACTAGAAGTTCTTGTCAACCAAATGATTTCATTCCATGTTTTTGTTTTGGTCATGCATTGATATCCTTAAACATGCAGTTTTCATATGCTTCTAAGCTAATTCCCTGCCTTTTTTTTCTTTTCCCTACATTTAATCCCTCACTCCTGTTATCTGACCTACTTAAGAAATTTAAACTATAATATGGAATATTATATCTTATAGGAAGGACAGTCTGGCTCTCAGTTATTGCTCCCTGTATCTTGAAATTCAGTTATTTAGTTCAGCAACTTTAATATTTCTTGCCTGTACCAACTTTACTGTGACTCCTAGGCTGTATAATACTAGAAAATCAAATTAAAATCATGGAAAAGATTGAAGACCTATACTCAAATATCTTCCAAATTGCATTATTCATCAGAATCACTATTAAATATTAAGGTAAAACATGGCTAAGGATACTGAATGTATTTTGGCAAATTATATTTTCTGATTGGCAAGCAATGAAATGTATTTTTTTTTAGGATACCCATAGTTTGACAACTATACTTAGTTTGTTAAATATGGTGTAGTAAAAAGCCAGATTTACACTACCTGAGGAGATGGTAAATTAAAGCAGAAATTGGCTGTAAGCTATTGGGGGTATTTTGTAATATCCAGCCATAGTTTGACTTTTAAGCTTGCCAGAAGCCATGATCTAACCAAAGAATTTTTCAGTAAGACTAACTACTCTTTTATATCCTATATAAATTTGTTACTGTTACAAGAGGTGTAACATTCAAAAATAATTCCCAACCTTCTATAAAATATTTTCATAGGGGTTTTTTTTTACCAAAAAACCCCTATGAAAATATTTTATAGAAGGTTGGGAATAATTTTAGCAAAGTATATGTGGGCATTAACAGGATCATAATAGAAAGAGGAAAAGAAGCGAGGAAACTGGAGTTTATCAGTTTCCCCTTAAGTATGAACCAGGAACCTGGTTGATGCTGTCAGCTTAATAACTTTCAGACAAAAGAAAATATGAAGCCATGAAATGAAGTTGGCATTTGAATTCCAGCTGCTGTCAATTTAATAACTCCTCTTAAGAAAAGACAACAGCAAGAAGAAAATGTTTTATGCTCTAAGAATAGCTGATGATAAAATACCACAACATTCAAATTAAAATGTAGTAGTTTCTCAATCCAACAGAAGTAAACAAAATAAAATTTATAAACTGTTCTAAATGCAATAGTAAAATACTGATTAATAAGATTAATAAAACTAATTAATAAGGAATAGGAGTCTCCAGCCCTACTTTATTACTGAATTTGTTAACCTGGGGATCTTTTTAAAGGATTTGCTTTTTTTTCCCTAGTCTGTTCGCATGATAGGCTGAGAATTTGTTTCTAGTAAACCATGAATATTTTCATTCCTCCTCCACTCCTCACATCACAGTCCTGCTTTGCCTATTTTGCGAGTGTGTTATGACTTTGCACATACATATGGAAGGGGCAGAGCTTATTTTGCAATAGTGAATAGGTGACAAAATTATTCAATTAGTGCTTCTGAACAAAACATCCATAGTCAGCAACATAACATGAGTGGCTGGTTGTATTAAGTTTAATTTCTTTCTTTCTCTGAACTCCTACAGTGACACATCTGAAAATTTAGAATAAATCCTATATCAGCCAAAGTAAATGCTAATTTTTTACTGTTCAAGCTGCAACTGGCAATTATTATTTTCATAGAGAGATATCTTTATACAGATATTTTAATCAAGGATGATCTATTTCAGTCCAGGAAATATCTGAGGAATAATAAGAGTCCTTGCTACAAAGTCAAGAATTTTGACTTGACTTTATAACAAAAGTAACTTAAATAAGTCACCTAGAGAATAAGAAAAAATAAGTTTGATGGAAATATGCAGAAACTGTTAACCTAGACAAAAGGGGCTGAAACTGGTTTTAAATCCAGACTAACAAGATAATATGTGGAAGTGGATGAAGTAGGGAGGAGGAGGAAGGGAAGGGAGGAAGAGGAGGACAATCAGACTGGCAACATTTTGTTATTATAGCCAATGTCAATAAAAGTAGTTTTAGCTTTCCTGTGGAGTCTATTTCCTGACCTGATCTATCCAGTTTGGCTGAGAACAACAGAAAATAAGAGTTTCTAGTGAAAAGAGGATTTGACTTCACATGAGTACAGTATAAACCTTTGCAGCTATGTACTCTTATACCTTTCATCTTAAAGTTATAAAGCTCTTATAAATTAATTAACTTGGCCTCTTCAGAGGCAGTAATAGTTAGAGCATCATTATACTCATCATTTGAAATGAGCAAACCTTGACCCAGAAAAGTGAAATAACTTACCTAGGTCAGATATCAATCAATTGAGTAAATCAATGGTTTTTCTGACTGCACCTATGTCATAGTCTCTGACAGCATCAGGTAAAATACTGATAACTTGCATGATAAGTATGAACAGCCATAATACAACTTTTCAGAATAACTAAAAAATGCTTCATCATAGCTTTAATTAATAGCATAGAAAATATATTTAATTTGAATTTAAATTCAATCCTCTAATTTAGAGTGAAATCAAATGTTTATACTTCAAAATAAATTAGTGCCAAGGGCGGCTTCTTACATTTTAATTTTGTACATTGGTAAATGTACTAAAGTATAGCTGAAGCTAAAGTGAGGATCAAGGGATCAATCTCATCTCTCTATTTCACTAAACTTTTCCAAGGTTATATAAGGACAAAAGTAGAAAGAAAAAAGTTAGGCCATCAGCTGCATGTGTTGTGTGAGATATTGAAATTATTATTGAAAAAAGTAACAATGTGGAATTCATTGTGACAGGTACAATTTTTTCCCCTGCAACAATTGCTGGCAACACCCCCCCCCCATTTTTATTGTACATAACTAGGGCAATTAAAGAGCAGATAAAGTTATATAAAGATGTATAGGTGGATTTTTTTATCATCTCATACAGCTCTTCATTCAAAGTAAAATTGGAGTGTTTAAGTCTCAATTTTTGTTCAAGAGGTACTCAATGAAAGAGAAGGATTTTGTGGTTGTTTTTCAAATGATAGTGGGTATCAGTTAGCTGAAGCCCCAAATTTCCTTATATTTAGAAAAAAATAATCTAACCTAATACATTTCAACCTTGGAGGTTGATGTTTGACAAAGCAAAACAGAGCTTAACATCACTGGAGTAGTTTAACATAAAGTCTTGATGACTGTGATTCTGAATTGGATTAGTGTTACTGCTGAAGAATATAAGGTTTGAAGAGGCTGTACCCCAATATTAAGTGGGCTACATTTGGAATCATATATCCAGGTCTGGTCACTACATAGAGTGCTGAAAAGTACTAAAAAGATTGAGGTAATGTGAAATGGCAATTTCCCAGGACGGAGAGATCACATTTCAAGGAGCAAAGAGAAAAGAAGCAATACAAGTTAGAGCTGGATAGAGACAGAAGATGAGAGTTAGGATAGCCACACTCTAGAAATTATCTGGGTATATCCATCAAGGTGATAATAGTAAAGATTTAGTCTGGCAAGATTCTGCCTTTAGTGTGTGATGTTCTATGTCAGGGGCGTCAAACTCGCATTGTCATGGTGGCATCACGATTTTTTCCCCTTTGTTAAACCGGGCATGGGCATGGCCAGTGTGTGATGCATCTGGCCTGTGGGCCACGAGCTTGACAGCCCTGTTCTATGTCATTCTTGGACTGGGCCTGACATTTGAGCAGCAACAAAGAGCAACAAAGAAGATAAGGGGTCTGGAGCTTAATGTCAACTCATAAAACATTCCTATGCCTGTTTTAGTAGTTGCCATAAAAAGGGGGAAAGCAAAAGAACATTCCAACCCTTATCTTTAAAAGATTGTAAGTTTTTGAATATTTTAATTGGAGAACATGAATGATAACACCAGCCTGTGAACATGCTCAATTGGAGAATCTGGTTTATGAGACACCCAGGGGGGAGGGGGAAAACAGGGTTACAGATGACTGTAAATTACGTATGCCAGAGTTGGCTTCATACAGGGCAGTACCAGTATGTCACCTCTAATGAATCCTTTGAAGTTTATTGAAGTTTGGCTGGAGAATCATGATTTAATTAGAGTGATTGCTGGAATCCTGACACTTAAATCCTATGAATAATGGCTAAACTATGTTTAGCTTAATGAAGAAAAGACTGAGTGGAGACATGATAGTAGTCTTCCAGTATTTGAAGCGTTGCCACAGGCAAGAGGGCGATTATTTAGTCTCCATAACATCTGAAGGTAGAACAAGAAGCAATGGGTGGAAACTCATCAGAAGGAGATCCAACCTGGAAATAAGGAAGAATTAACTGAGAACTATTAAACAGTGGAATAGCCTGTTTCCCAAAACTATATTCCACCCCTGGAAGTTTTCAACAAAAAATGGACAACCGTTTATCTGTGATGGTATGAAGACTGCTGTCTTTAGCACAGAATTGGCTTCCAAGGTCCATTCCAACCCTATAATTCTATTACTCTTACTCAAATGGTTGCACTTTATTGATTACATATTTAGCTTGGCTTGCTCAGTTACTTTTCTTTATTTCCTTCCCTGCTCCACTATTTTGTACTTTATTAAACATCTTTCTGTATAATTCATATTTTCCAATTTACCTTAAAGAAATCCCACTTTTGCTGTGTACCTTCCTTGATGAATAGTCTTGAGAAGTGCCTCTCTCTCAGCTTCAGTCCCCCAGCAGCAATATGGGGATAATAGTATTGACTTACCTTTAAGCCTGCTGTAAGATTACTGAGTTAATGAATGTGAAGTGTTCTTCTCTCTCTTAAGTGCCATTCAAATGTTAATTATTATTATTGCACTGTGTCAGCTACTGCTCCATTTATTTTCTTTTGTTTCATATTAAGTTTTATAAACTCATTGTATTGCATCTGGTGTATCATTTCATAACACAAGCAACAGCAACAAATGCAGTAAATTTCCCCTCTACAAATTCCCACAGCATCAAAAATATGCATCAATTTGGAAGATTTCCTGCAGTAGACATTCTGGTCATGGATAGGTGTGGAATTTGTGGGAAGAGAAAAACCATTGGTCTTGAGAAACTAGTAGTCTCCTTCTGGACAGCTCCCATTGCTTACTTTTGCTGTCCTTGATAAGCTATGTTTTGCCTTCATCTATTTCTGCTTTCTCGAAATGTATTATAGTTCTTTCAAAATGTACAATGATCTGTTCAGTCTGAAGTCTACTATTATATTTTATGGCTTTGATGACACTTCTTCATTCACTTTCTAGTCTGTTTGAGAAATATGTCCTTGGTTCGGTTTCTTCCTTGCGTGTTTTATCAACCCTTACAGATAGTCCTCGACTTACGACCACAGTCGAGCCCAAAATTTCTGTTCCTAAATGAGACATTTGTTAAGTGAGTTTTGCCTCATTTTATGACAGTTCTTGCCATGGTTGTTAAGTGAATCACAGCAGTTGATAAATTAATACCACTGTTGTTAAGTGAATCTGGCTTCCCCATTGATTTTGCTTATCAAAAGATTGCAAAAGGTGATCACATGACCTTGGGACACGGCAGTGGTCATAAGTATGAACTAGTTGCCAAGCATCTAAATTTTATAACTTTAAACGGTCACTAAATGAAGTGTTGTAAGTCGAGGACTACCTGTACTATGTCTGTTATTAGTAAGTCAATACTACTGTAGTGTGTTGCCCTATCCTCTTTTTGTACTGATGGTAACTACTGTTATTGTTCTGTTTAGGTAGTGTATACTTCTATAAACTTAATGTTCTTTGAGTTTTTTCTTTGTACTGACAATAGTAGTTCATTAAACTCTTTATTCTCTGTCCACAAATATTTTTTATAGTGCTGTTGGTATATAACTAATCTTTGCTTGATATCCCATTGTTTTAATTTTTACCTGCATTTTTATCTGTCTTTCCTACATTGAGTACTACATTCAGTAGTGGTGATTTTCTTTTTTTGTTTCTTTTTCAATGTTTAAATAGGTTTTGGAGTTATATTTGTTATTATTCTGACTTGCTTTGTCAAACACATTTTTAACATAGAATGGGAAATCCTAGAACTACTTAGGAGAAAAGAAGATTTGTTTGATCTTTATCTAGGTACTTCTAAAATCTTCCAGACTTTGCTTGAAGAATTATATAGTCACCAATTGTTTGTTATAGATTCTCCTCTTCTCTACTTTCTGGTATGCCCAGTTTCCACATTTTATTTTGAATTTTACTGTCAGTAAAATCCTCCTAGCATGAATTTGCTTGTTCTTTCCTGTTCACTCCTTAAGTACAAAAAATGGACTTTTGGAGAAGCAGTGACTCTTTATCCATGGAATCTTTGGCATTCTCTGAGTCTTGTTCTTTCAGACATTTCATTATCCAACTAGGTAACATCTTCAGTGCTAGAAGGGAGTAGAGTTTGCTGTCTGTTTATATGCAATGGCTTGTCCTATCATTCCTAGAAAGAGTGTTGTTCTTGGTAGTTCCTTGATTAAGTTGTTGTTTACTGTTGTACTGTTACAACAGCTTAATGTAGATATGACCAAGAAGAAAACAACACTTCCATCAATACAGATAGGGCAAGGCACTATCTATAAATAGAGAACAAACCACTTTCAACACCGAAGATGTTACCTAGTTGGATAATGAAGCATCTGTATAATAAAACAACCAAACTCAGAGAACACCAAGGACTCTACTGTTCAAACCTCAGTTACAAGTATTCACTTGTATTGGACTCTATCTTTCATCTTTTAATTAAAGGATTGTACTGATAGCTTTGCTTCTTGCTTTTGATTAGCTGTCCCCCCCTTTCTTGTGTGATTCATGGAACATGGGACAGCAACAGACTTTCTCAGTTGTAGCCCCCTCTGTATGGAGCATTCTCCTCCTCTACAAGTATCTGAAAAATAAGTCCAAGCAACATTGTTCTGGTGATTGTGTGTTCCTTAGCTAAATTAAACAGTGCATTAGATAAATTTTTGACTGTTGATGGTCATTTTATGTATGTATGTATGTGCGTGTGTATATACATACATACATATACACATGCATAAGTGTGTGTGTGTGTGTGTGTGTGTGTGTGTGTTTTAGTACACCTCTTTGGATTTCTTGTACCCTTCCAAGAATCCATTTATATTGCAGCACTATATAACTATTGTAAGTAAATAAATAAATAAAAATATTGCATAGCCTGGCTGCAGGTTTTATATTGCCTCTGATTGTTTACCACATCCTTTTTCTGCTTTTCTCATTACTCTTAATAGTTGTCCTGCAATGCTTTGCTCTTCATTAATTCTACCATCCTGTTTTTCTCTGCCTTAACCTTGATTTGTTTCACTTACTATATATGCATCTATGTATTATAGTTATATCCATCTGTACTCCCTTTGTGTGTTAAGCTTTAAGTTAATTGACTTGATTTGGTCTCAGCATGTTGCTGAATTCTGGCACAATGACCTATAAACCATAGTTGATAGCTTTCATTTTGGCTGGACTCAGTCAATTATACTTTATTTCAATAATTTTTAAAGCACAATCTTTTTCCCCCATAGTTGGCCTGGTCTGTCTGTCTATCCGTCATCTATCTATCTATCTATCTATCTATCTATCTATCTATCACATTTATATAGCTGCTCATCATACAGAACATAACTTTGGCTGGTATACAATAAAAACAGATCATTAAAAAAGTCTAACAATTTAAAAAAGCATTCAACAATTAAAAACACCAGTCAAAGTTACCAATAACAGAGTAGCAGAGAGAGTAGCATCATAGGTAATGCAGCAGTCTCACTAACTCACCACTTCCTTGAGTGTCCCAAGCCTGATGACACAGCCATTTTTAAGGGACTTCCAGAAGGATGCGGGCGATGGGGCCAATCTCACTTTGGGGAAAATAATGTTCCACATGGTGGGAATCACAGCACAAAAAGCCCATCTTCAAGGTCCAACCAATGTAACCCTTTAGCAGACAAGACCCATAGCGGAGTCCTAATGGGACAGGAAGATGTAATTGTGTGAAGGTGGTCCCTCAAGTAATCTGGCCCCATGCCATGAAGTACTTTAAAATTCAGAAACAGCATCTTGAATTGGACTCAAAAGCAAACTGACAACTAAAGTATGGAACAGAGGTATAATGGGTGCTATTCTAGTAGCCCACACCACTCCATTTTGTACCATCTAAATATTCAAAATACTCTTCAAGGGCAACCCCAAATACAGTGTAAAGTTTTTACCTCCCGTAGATTTTCTGTGAGAGGTCTAATCCAATTAAAGCTTTAGCAACCCTCTTGTTCCAAGCAGCCATCAGGGTATGCAGGACACTAGCAGGAACAATCCCCAGACTCCTCTGAAGCCCAACATGTCCACCCAATTAAAAAAAAGGTACAAGATGAAATGGTAAAGATCATCCTGTGGAAGTAAAGTGATTCAAATCAAGTCATATCATTTATTATTGCAGTCTAAGAACAATACACTGTATATACACAATAAATAATTAAATTAAATTAAATTAAACCAACAGCAAGGTAGGTAGACTCAATAACAATTATGATCACTGCACCGTTGGAAGAGCCAAAGATCCAGGTTAGGGACAGATAATTATGGAGAAAATCCATCTATGCTGTCACTAAGAGTAGACAACAACTTGATGTCACAGAATCAGTCCTTCAAACTAGAGGAAGACTAGTGCAGACTAGAAGCCTAAGTGCTGAAAGTGAACAATAGAGAGCTATACAAAACAGAAAAGTTTGAAAGTGCTGAAAACAACTTGAATACATAAAATCCCAAGCCATAAAAGAGCTAAAATTAGTGCTAAATTAAAGGGAGAAAATAGCTTATAAGCACTAAGAGTCATCTAATTAGAAAATAGAAATTAAGAATTATAGGTTAAAATTTAGAATTAAAGGTTGGGATAAAAATAGCGGTTTCAGATTACTCTATTTAAAATGTTTACAAGCCCGCACACAGATAAATTTGTCTCTAAGGGTGATCATACATACATATATGTATATCTAATGCCATTTCAGACTCTGAATAAATATAGCAAAGCTACGTAGCCTGGAACTCTATCAACATCCTGAAGTTGGCACAGCATTAACTACAAGCTACATGAATATAAATTGCTATCTAGCTGGGCCAGAATCCATTCTGTTTTATACGATACACAAAATTTTGCAGTGCTGTGCATTGTCATTTGAAGGGAATCAAGAAGTATGCAAACAGCAACCAGGATACTCATGCAAAAACCTAGTAATGAAATCATCATACGCATTTTAATAAAATGGGAAGTAGTGATAGACATTTATTATAGTTTCAAGCTGCCCAGTAGCATATGGGCACTATCTCTCTACCAAAGAGAGTTTCTTATATATCAAGAATAACCAAGCCAAAATAAAACCTGGGCTGTCAGCTTTCCAGCTAGCAAACTCAGAGTTTTTAACGGCTGGACCATTGCACCCCTTTTTAGGGTATAGAGCCAATGGGAGAGAAAAGCTTCACCATAGAGGAGCTGGGCTAAAGGCTTGGGTTCAAATACTTTAAGTAATGAGCACTACTGGGATGTGTGTGAGAATAAAAAAAAGGAGAAATTGAGAATAGAACTTGAGAATAAGAGACAAGTTGCCCCATGCAATCTGAGCGAAGTGATGCACGTGGACCTTTCTGGAGGTAGAAGTCTTGAGGATTTCACAGGTTTGCCTTCTGATAATTGATACCAATGTTTTGTAATTGGAATTGTCTACTATAGCTGAAATTGTAGAAGAGTTAGCAATAGCAATAGCGCTTAGACTTATATACAGCTTCACTGTGCTTTACAGCCCTCTCTGAGCAGTTTATAGATAGAATCAACATATTACTCCTAACAAACAATCTGGATTCTCATTTTACCGATCTCGGAAGAATGGAAAGCTGAGTCAACCTTGAGCCACTCAGAATCTAACTGCCGGTAGCCAGCAGAAGTAGCCTGCATTACTGCATTCTAACCACTGTGCCACCACAGCTCAGACTACTATTATTATAGGTTACATAATATTGAATCTCTAAATATTCTAACCATCATCCCAAAACTTGAGACTATTACATTAATTAATGGTTCATAGTTTAGTGTGATGTATGAATCTAGCAAAATAGTACAATGTGAAAATATTTCTAAGGTAGTTTGATTGTTGAAAGTTGGAAAATGAATGTTTTGGCTAATTTTTTCATCTGTAAAATAGGGGAAATAAACTCCTCCCTCACAGCAATATTATAAAGATAAAAATGAAAAAAATAGTAAAATACATTTGTAAATTAAACATTTATATATTTATATTAGGAAATGCTAGATTCAGTAGCTTCAGAAGAGGTTAACAGATGAGAGCTTAAACCAAACAAAGAATTGTAAAGACTCAGTTTGTGTTCCATAATTACAAATTGTAAAAGAATAAGCTGTCTATATATGTGAGGTTGTTTACTGAGAAAGTGTTGATATACAAAGAAAGCACAATTAGGCTCATACAGATATTGTCCTGTCAAAAATCAAAATCAACTGTGTTTTTATTTCAGCAGTATGATTCCTAATTGCAAAGTTCTAAAAGAACACAATCCTAAACTATTACAAAACAGAAACCATGCTAGAGTGCTCAAGATACACACATATTTTTCTTCAATCAAAGCAGGTAGTTTTATTGCATCAACTGTCTCAAATAACTATTTTTATCTTAATTTCAGGCAATAAAGAGTTTTCTGCTTCTAAAGCTAGTTTTTACTTGTTCAGTTGTTTGATCACTTTCAATCTCCATTAGCTGATGGAAGTTGTTTTACAGGACTGTTTGGCAGTAACTGTTTCTTAGAGTTCCTGTAAGTTCATGCTGGTGTCATCAGTGATAGTACCTAGATATTATGTCTTCCATGAACTTCTTTTTCAATTACTTTCAATTTTTCCAAACATCAGGCTTTTTTTCAGTGACTCTTTCCTTCACATTATATAAAATAGATCCATTGTTACTGCTTCCAGTGAGTAGTCTGGTTAAACTTAGTGGGTTTTTTTTTCTCTCAGTCCAAGATATTATCAACAGTTTTCTCCAGCATCCTAGTGTATCTTTGACAGCCATTATATTTCAGTTGGAAAAATCATGGCTTTGACATTATGTACAATCATTGTTGATATCTCTGAGTTTAATATATCTATTGTCATAGCCTTTCTATCAAATATCAACTCTTTCACTTTGTCTGTACATTTTGGTAGGCTTAAGAAAATCTAGTCTGTTAGTATCTTCCCTTTTTTCTCTATTTGTATTCAGTTGATATAATCTTAGATTTTGTTTTTAAAATTGAGCACTAGATTGGCTTTTACATTCTTTTCTTTCACTTTCAGGAAGACATTTTAAGTCAATTGTGACCATGAAACCAGTATTCATACTATAGCTGAGATTGCTAATATTTCTTCCAGCAATTTTAATTCTAACCTACATTTCTTCTAGGCTAACTTTTTTTTTGTATTTTAAGTAAATAAGACAATATGTAAACTTGCAAGGGGGCACAATGGCTCAACAGTTAAAGATGTTGAGCTTGTCAGCTGTAAACTGATAACCTAGGTTCAAGATCCAAGCACTGCACAATAGGGTGAGCTTCCATTATTTGCCCCAGCTCCTGCCAACCTAGCAGTTCAAACATATGCAAATGTGAGTAGATAAATAGGTATCATTTCAGTGGGAAGGCATTCTGTGTGCCTTAGCGTATAATCAGGGCAGCCACATGACCACGGAAATGTCTTCAGACAGTGCTGGCTCCCTCGGCTAAGAAATAGAGATGAACACTATCTCCCAAAGTTGGACATGACTGGACAGAGGAAACCATTATCTTTTACGTAAACTTGCTACATTTGTTTTCCAATGCTGACCTATTTAACTGCTTAAGCTACAGTGAGTGTTGTATCTTGCTGAACATGCAAATTCTTCAGTGGCCCACATTTTAAGGAACTATACATAATTTACTGTAGTCTACATAGCCTTTGTCTAATCAGTAAAATATATTTTGTTTTTTGTGGCACAACTCGTACATCTTTTTCTTCATTTATTAAATAATTTTCCATATTCTACTTCTCCATATCATTGCAACATACAGTTAGATGATCACAATAATACCTGTTGGTTGGCCTTGAATTCAAATTGAGATTATTTTATTGTGAGTTGGTTTGGGCTTGGTTGGGTTGGACTGGGTTAGATCGGATCAGGTTGGACTTGACTTGGTTTTATCCCAGCACCGACAGTTAGTTATACATTTTATTTTATTTGTTTTATTTTATTATTTTATTATTTTATTTTACTTTATTTTGTCTTGACATTTATATTCTGATAACATTGCCTTCATTCAGTGTGTGTGTGTGTGTGTGTGTGTGTGTGTGTGTGTGTGTGATAGAAAAATGGACCACGCTTGCTTTCTAAGAACCAACTTAAAAGAATTTTAAATAAAGCCACAGTATTAAATATCCAAAATATCTTATTATATGTTCTTATAAGGAAGGAAGAGAAAGGAGTCAGCAGAACTAAAGGTAGGTTAATTCTATCTACCTACCCTCTTCTGGGACATTGTCCGGGGGGAAGCCTCCTCTTTCCTTATAAAACTCTTTAAATGAATAGGAGATTGCCTCAGAGGAAAACTGAAGCTTGGGAGTTGGAGATCTTTTCACTGAGTGAGCAGTTGGCAGGTAAAAGATTAATCAGTTTGTACTTCCATCCACCTACCTTCTTCTTGCAAAAGAAAACAAGATGTAGCTACAGCATTCATATTAGCATAACTTAGAGACCCTATTTTCAGATCACATTAATATCCTTGTATGTGATTAATTATAAGCAAAGAACCATTGTGAATTCTAAAAAAACCAAAACATTCTAGTTCAGAGGGGGAAAGTACATGGAGTGATGGTGTGGGTTTTTGATGTTATTATGAGGGCAATTGTATTACTTTCTTTTTAATAAGAAAAAATAGAAAGGGGTGAAAATCAAACTGTAATATTTCACCTTTGTAACTATATAATTGCTTTCCAGCTGTTCGGTATATTTATCTCTTGTATATTTTCTGGGTTTTCTGCTAGGCTGAACAACAATTTTGCAATCAGCAAATAATAGCTTGGCTGCTCTGTTTTTTTTTAAACTGTAAATGTAAAATTAAGTTATTGTATATGATAGTTGCCTGAGTTGTAGAAACTCTTACTTTGAATTTTCTTGGCAGCTCAAGTTGCTGATCAATGGGCTGGTGAGCCATGGGCTGGTTCACCAGTTATAACCTAAGCAATTAATAACCATAAGCTTAATGCTCAACACAAAGGAGAAGAAATGTCTTCAAATACCTGATGTTGGGGAGTGGAGGTTGTTGCTGAATATCAAGTTTACCATCTTGCATGTATTAAAGGTGGGAAAGATACATGTAGTATAACAAGGATTCTAACTGCATCAACTCATCAAACTTACAATGGATCCAAAGTATGAACACATATCTTTTTTGTTGTGGCTGTGAATTCTTGGGGCCATTTTCTGATGATAAAGCACAAGGGAACTATAATTTCAACCTTTTCTTTTATATGCAGTTAACTTGATATTACTGTTCATTTTCAGGCTTTTTAAGGTTCTGCTATATTTCCATAAGTGCGTTAACCATCACAGATAGATAATTTTCTATGAGTTCCACTTTCAAGTGATAAACAAATAACAAAAAGCATTCAACATAGGACATTAGTAGCTGAAATAGCTAACAACACCTAAGTAGATTAAATTGCTATTTACTATTATTATATTCAATGAGAAGGTTGAACAGAGCTTTGTTTGGTTTCTAAGGTATCCTTATATTTTTTATGTGTTGAGGATATTCTTGTGGGGAAGGAAGTAGAAAAGTCCATCAATAGAAATTGCCAGTTATTATCATTGAATTGGCTTCTGAGTTGGGTTATGAGCCAGTTCAGATTTGATACACACCTTGCATTTGACAGTTATGAAATCACTGTTCTATACTAATCACAGTTCATCTGGAACTTCATAGAATAGAAGAGGTCAATAAAGATGGACAGTGATACTGAAAATACACTTCTGTTAGAAATTGCTAAAGCAAATATGTAGTTAAGAAAGGAAAAAAGGCATAGGATATGCTTTCAAATACTTGTGCAATTTTATGTGGAAGACATTCCTTATCTGCTGCTGAAAAGAATGATTCTAAATTTGTTTATTTATTCTAATCCTAAATTAATTTATATGATTTATATAGCCACCCATCTCAGACAAGTGACTCTATGTAGCTTACAAAAATTAAAATACAGAAAAGCCATCACACATAACACCCTGGTGCCCAAGGATTAATAATAATCCCACTCTCAAACATCCCCAAATTAATAAAACAGTGTAAATTTGAATTGAGCATTCATGAAACTTCTGAATAGCAATATCCAGATCATCACTATGCAATTAGACAAGAGCTATAATGCAATCTTGCACAATATTGAGAGAATGTTTATTTTTGTTGGTTGCATAGTCAGCCAGATGCTTAGACTGGATTTGGCATTTTTATCTATTAAGCCCTTCCCAAACACCTGGGATATGCAGATGTTGTTGTTTAAAAGCATTGTGTGTTAAAAGCATTGTTGCAGGATGTAAACTGTTCCAAGTAATGCAACTGATGGTGATTTTGTCAGTGCTGATGGTATTTATTATTATGGTTGGTCTCACAGACAGAAGTTTAGATTGGATTTGGCATTTTTATCTATCTATTGAGTCCTTCCCAAGGACCTGGGATAGACAGGAGTTATTATTATTATGATTGGTCACCCAGATAATCAGATGTTTAGTCAGAATTTGGAATTTTTATCCACCTGTTATTACATCCACAAAAATATGACATCACAGCTGCCAGTTCTTTAGCTGGTGTTTGCCTCCATACCCATCACGTTCTTCCCAAGAACCTAGGATTTCATAATTCAACATAACATATGTGCATATCCAAGCACTGAGGTTTTTTCAATTGACAGATGGAAATTTTGTCAATGCACAGATTTTCTAAGTGCTGTCCAAGATTTTTGGTATGACAGCCAGTGTGCCAATATTATTATCCTCAGTGAGGCACTACCTTTTTGTGCAACTTGTATGCTCTGAAAAAAGATGAGAGCTATGCCAGAAGTTCATACATGACATGTCTCATCAGAGGAGCTAGACGAAGAATCTCTCTCTCAGAAATAATATGATGAGAGGACAATTTACAGAAACCCATACCGCATTAGTAATCACCCGGGTCTACAAGGATCACACTAGCTTTTGGTGTTCCAAGACATCTATTGACAAATGTGCTACAGGATTCAGGATTGCTGACTGAGCAATCAAAGCCAGCCAGATGCAGGACCATTGGAAGAAAAGATGTCTTACCTGTTGCAAATATTCAACAATTGAATACAAAGAAATAACAATCTGTTATTACAAATCAAGCCCAATGAGAAGAGGATATCTGAAATAAATTTTGTGCAGAGTACTGTGGTCTGGAAAAAAAATAGAAAAATTAGGAAAATACTGAAACATTTCTATAACAGCAGTGCATTGGGAATATTGTAATTCTGGATTTCCTGAATTAAACATGATGTCTTCAAGATCCCATCAAAATATACTGGTATGTTTACGAAATACTTTAAACTTAGTGATCAAATGAGGCAGAAAACGTAACTGTTTACTACAGAAGCCAGTTGAAATAAACAAAGACTATACCTTCCAAACTGATCAGAGAGAGGACTCTGGATTAGAGGACATCCTTCTGGAAAGAAGATCTACTCCCACATTGTGCATAGATATAAAACAATATTCTGCCCTTCTTATTTTGAAACTGATTGTAATAACATGTAATCATATATTTATTTGTCTGTCCCTAACAGATCTTGAAAATTTCAAAACCAGGACAAGGAGTACAGTTTCAGTCCGACAAGGACAGGGAATGGTGTTGCTTTGTGGGCCACCACCACATTCCGGAGGTGAGGAACCAAATTGTTTTGGATCTAAACTATTCAAGTTTTTCAAAAGCAAAACATGCAAATTCATATGGTAATTCTGCATATTAATCATGTGCAATTAAGGCTTTTTTAAAGGAATAAGCTTTACTTATCTGTAAATCGTGTCCTCATATTGACATTGGTTCAATAGAATAAGGTTCGGAAGGTTTGGATTCAAATGTTGACAGATCTCAGCAGACATCTTAACTTTTTGTATGAACCAGATTGTTAGTGCAATAATATGTATGATTTGTATGAGCGTAGTGTCATACATGGATACAAACATTGTATTTTGTTATATTATCTGAATCTAGTTATTAAATAATGATAAATGTAGTATTCTCAGGAGTAAAAACCTTTAATTTTATTCAGTGATGCTTTGTAACAATATCAATTCACATTTCTAGCATTTTGACCATTACTATTTATTTGACTTAGTGTATGGGATGCAGTATTTTAGGTGTTAGTATCTGGTATCTGGCCTCATGATTTAACCAGATAATCAATTGTTCAAATATTTAGTCAAATGGTGAGATGCAGCAGGAACAAATCTGTTAATAATTATTTGAGTTGCACTCAAGTTGGGTTGGTTTTTTTTTTTAAAGCATCACTTCCAAATACATGTATCTTCATAATTGATGATACTCTTGTCTTCCTTCATCTTTCCACTGATGAGCTTTCTTAACTGCAGGACTGTTTATAATTCCACAATCTTTTACTTCTTTTTCTGCTGTAAACTTCCCTTTAATATCTTTAGCCATTGACATTTGTCAAGTGGACAGAATATTCATGCCTCTCTACTACTTAATGTTTTTGATGTTCTGTAGAAAACCTTTTATTTTGTATTCATCATTTCCCACTAGACTATTTTTGTATAATTATTACACTGCTTTTAAAGATATGCTAATAGCTTCTTTGCTACTCATATAAAAAGAGCAAGGTAAAATGAGCTCTCTAAAATGGACATCCTGAGAGAGTTGTACATTCCTTTGTTATTAACTTACTAGCAAGTAATCAGCATTTGGTTTCTAAAATTGAGCAAGCAAGTATATATATTTATATGAACTTCCTGTTTAAATACATGTTTCTGCAACAAGTAAATATATTGGTGATTCTGCAATTTTCTCTCTTAAATACAGGCTGTGCTGCAAAGTGACTTTGAACCATCTGGCATGGCAGAAACTTTTCTTTTGACCATTGTTATGAGGAAGTCTATATAAGTGTGTATACACTTAAAAATCAGTTAAGCTGACAAATTTTGTATAGAGTCAGGTTCCAGTATTTAGGTTCCAATCAACAATATGATATATATTCATAAATCATTATCATTCTGCTATTAGTTATTTATTATTTATTGCACATTAGTTTTTGTGTTAAAAACAAATTACAGTTAAGTAAAATACTAAAATGTTTTCAAGAACAGGAAAAAAATCAAAATGCAGGAAGGGAGGGAAGGAGGGATGATTTCTGATGCTCTCTGTCAGCTTTGCACAAGAAAATTCAATGGGGAAGCCAACAGGAAATTGGAAGTTACTTTTGCTCCAACTCCTTTTTTGCATATCTATTTCTCTTTTTAGGTAAGGAAGTATCTCTGAAACAATGATCCAATGAATCATGGGTTCTCTATTATATCTATCTGTTCTCTAATATATCTATTCCAAATATGACTGTGGTTTCTTTGTTGCAGAGGTAACTTGGAAGATTAGATGATAGATAGATAGATAGAT
>AZIM01000404.1:248000-273625 GCA_000516915.1 Ophiophagus hannah | reverse complement strand
AGGAGGGGTGTTATATGGGAGCATCAGGTTACCCCCATCACAACCCACGCGGCCGCATTCTGTACCAGCTGCAACCTCCGGATGGTGTGCAAGGGCAGTCNCATGTAGAGAGCGTTGCAGTAGTCGAGTCGAGAGGTGACTAGTGCATGAGTGGCATTGTATGTATACATTGCCACTCCTACATAATATTTGAAGAGTATCTGAATAACCCTTGTTTCTAAATACTGTGAAGATGATGTGCCATTATATTTATGATATATTCAAGCCTCTAAGCAATAGAAAAAGAAACTAACTTCCCGTGCCATCTTTGTTAAGCAAAAAAGAAAAAGCAGGCAAGTTGCTTGGCAAATTCTGTTTGCTCTGTTAAATTATTAACTCTACATTTGAGAGCAAGATTTTTTTTTTGCTTTTTTAATAGTGTTTTTAGACACTGAAAACAGCTTTTTTACAATTTCTGAAGAAAGATGTGAACTAAGCAAAATCACAGCAAGTAATATGCAAAAATGAATAATTTAACATGTGATGCCTTCACACCATAATATTAATAATATTAATATTAATAGTTCTCACCATAATATCAATAACATTCTCTCATTTATTTATTTATTTATCAATTGGGAATGAATTCGAGCAACTTTCTCCAACAGGTGCTGCACAAATTTCACCTCACGCACTTATAAGAGTTTCTCTGATCCCATGAGGGACTCCAAGTGAAACAGGACTGTGGAGTGATAGTCTGCAGTGCAATAATAAGGATAGAGAAGTACTGGTGCTCCTTACTGTCACAAGATAGATCTTAATAGCAGTTCTAACTCAGATTTGGTCATGTTTGTCCCTTATTAAGTACCAGCAATGTTCTGGATGCCTCTTCTCCCTGTTTCATCTCTCTCAACTCCTCCTCCTGGGGAATGCCAGGATTCCTGAGAAAGGAGAGGTTGCCTGGGCACAATCTGATCCAAGGTCTCAGCCACCTCCTTGTTCCAAGCATCAACCAGGTTTTCAGATGGAACATGTGACAGAACAACAGGGATAATCCCCATCTTCCTCTGAAACCACTCAGGTTCCATCAGTTGATGGAACCTATGACAATATAGTGGGTCCAACCTCCCTGTGGTAGTTTGTGGCATTGGAGAATCTCAAAGAGATCAGACCATCACAAAGGGGACAATTCCAGATCACATTGTCATTCCTCTGATAGGAAAACTAAATCTGGAATATGCCCGCTATCCTGAGTAGGGCTCTGGATGATCTGGGACAAGCTTATGGCTGACATGGAAGTCATGAAGACCTGTCAATTTCAGACCCCATTCATGGGGAAGACAAATTAAAGTTCTCCAGAACCATAAATATGGGGAACTTAACTGCCACTTCAGAAATGGAGTCAAGGGGATCAAACAGCTAAGTTGCTATGCATCAGGGAGGTCAGTACAATAACAAGCCCAACTAATCCCTAGAGCCCAACTTAATTCCACAAAGAAGTCCCTTATAACAATCATCACACCTCTAACCATGCCCCAGAATCTCAAAATGCCACACTTAAAACCAACCCAGCAAATTTCAGAAAGGGCAATTCCCTTTTCTAAAATAGGCCAGCCAGGTCTCAATAATATATGCCTGGTCAGCCCTTTCATCCATAATCAAANCCAAGCTGGAACCTGGTAGCTGATAGCCAGGCCCATTGAAGATCTGCTGCTGCAGTATCAGGGTTGAGGTCAAGGAACTAGAATGCAGAACTGTTACAAAACTATTTTGTAGTCTATGAAAGCAGCCAGGTCCTTGTCATCACCATAATACTTTGGTCCCCCTCCACCTTCTGAATGTTAATTCCATCCCTATAACTGAGCTCCTCAGGCCTGTGAACAACCCACTTGTTGTCAACCATCCTTAAGAGGGGAAGCTGAACATCCAATAGGCTACATACAGCTTTACCATCTCTCAGCACCCAGCAATTGCCTCCCCACTCCTCCACAACATACACCCTTCATACAAAGAGTCCCCTGCTCCCAACCATCAGGCAGAGCTTCCTCATTCACCCCCATCAATTCTGCCTTTGACATTCACTCAAAGGAAGAATCACACATTCATACCCATTCACACCCATTGGCATTCAAGGATATCCTTCCCCTGCTACTCCCACCAACTAGGAGAAGCCACCATCTCACTTACCTCACCAGTACCATATCCATCCTGACTCCCACTCAGAGGGAAAAAGGGGAGGAATCCCCCAGATTGCAGTGAAAAAACCAAGCTCAGCCCTCAAGCATTTCAGTCAGTCGGCTACGGTGGAAAGCAGAAAGGCCTCTTCAGGGGAAGTAGTCCACAGAAGTCTTCAATTCTACCACAACCTCTGCCCTGCCTGGCGACCCCCCACATCCCCAAAGCTCCAAAGTCCAACAACAAGCTAGTGATAAAACAAGTGAAAAAAGGGTGGCCACCATAGCCCATCATTGGAAACTTGATGAGGAAACTGTGGGCTATCAACAGTCTACTTAATCAGAATCATAATGTGTTTCAATTACTAGGATAGGTCTTTGGTGGAGTCCCTTCCACAATCGGTCACAGTATAACTTTTCTAAATATCTAATAGTGTGTCATGGCAGCAGAACTATCAGTAGAAGCCATGTTTTCTGTTACTGTCTCATTATTAACTTCAAATGCAGCTATTTTGATGGGTGACTATTGTGATGAATGTCACCAAACTTTGGGTGAAAACTGACAGTCATTTTAAAGCATTGTGGAAGTGGTTGGAACACACATGATAATCTGCTTTCAACACTACTGCTTTGGCATGCTTCCGATATATAATTTTTCAAATTACCTCCACCACACTTCAGAATGTCTGCACTATGAAAATCTAATTTCTACAAAGATGAGTTTGCAATTCAATTTGCTGGAAAAATTGCCAATATTACATTAAATTTGAGGTCTGTCATTTCAGATAAATATTTGGAGTATGAAATATCAGCAGCTCAGTCTTGCCCTGTTCTTCTGCATTGGTTCCAAACACAAGAGCCCATATTAATGTATATGTTCCAAGCTGTTGTGGGCATCTGAGTTAAATTAGGTAAAGTAGTCTTCTACTATAATCATGTTCAATAACAAGGAAATTGCCTTAAATGGCAATATTTCAAAAAAGTAATTACCTTATATCTGTTTGTGAATATAGATCAATGAAGACCACTCAGAAGTAAATCCTTACTCTAACAGATTTAGGTTTAATTGGAAATAATAACTCCACACATAACAGAAGTTTATAACCTGCAAGCAGGAAACCTCAATATATCCTACTCCCAAATTGCAATATTTTAATTTGTTGTCATTTTAAAGCAGGTGGAGGCAGGGAAAACCTATAGTATAAATCTAAAATAGGTTCATCTTGGTTTCAAAATAAAAGTGTCGGTTGTCCTTTCAAAATATCAAAATTTTAGCCCTGCTCACACACACAACATCTCATCTATTTTACAGCATGGCTTGGCCACTATGGTCTTTATATATTTATGAGAAACAAGCAGGAGTATATCCAAAGGTGCTTTTTCCAAAAGGCAGCTAGACTTTTTTTTCTTCTTTGGAAACATTTCACTTGTCATCCAAGAAACTTCTTCAGTTCTAACTGAATTCACCTGTATTCCATATGTGCTATGCTGAACCTCTGCCTAACTCTCACCCATTTCAAATACAATTAAGATTTCTACAGACAAAAACACGGCTGCACCATTGGTTCACCTGTGTCCCCCAGAAATAGAAACCAAAGCACTAAACTTACTTACAGGAATTCCACCATTCACTGGTATAGGTATGTGGATAATACTATAAAATTAAAACATAGGAAGTGGAAGCCTTCACTGAACACATCAAATTGTGGACAGCAACAATAAGAAGATGTTAAGGAAAATAGTCTGGGCTTCCTGGACTGTGCAGTATTTACATTTTGATTCCCCCACCCATTGTAGTACAAATTGGGAGTAATCCTACCCCACTGGGCTGAAAGTCTGCCTACCAGCAAAGAAGGAAAGGAAAAGAACAAAAGGAAAAGAACAAAAACACATCAAGGAAGCCCTTAGATAGCCCTTGTGGCTATCTTAACTGGGCTTTCATCAAATCTACAAAAAGATCCAGCAGGAGCTCCTTCATAGCGAACAAAGAAGAGAACAGCAAATGGAGCAATGTTATCATTCCATACGTTGCAGGGATATCTTAAAAGCTCAGCAGGATTTTCAACATCCATGCACACTTTAAACCCAAGAATACATTGAGACAGCAGCTTGGCCACCCAAGGACAAAACACCTAGACACAAACAGAGTAATGCTGTATATTCAGGTCAATGCAGCAAGACATGTGCAGACCTGTACATTGGGAAAACAAAACAACCATTTCACAAACATATGGTACCACACAGGACAACAAACTCATCAGGACAGGATTTAGCAGGCCATCTGCATCTTCACTCATTAAAGACAGCAAACTTCACATTCTGGATAGAGAGGGCCACTGGTTTGAAAAAGGAATCAAAGAGGCCATCTATGTGAGAATTGGAACAGTCCTCCCTCAACAGAGGGGGAGGGATATGATGCCACCTGTCCTCTGTTTAAAACACAGTCCCAAGAAAGTTCCACAACCATTTACACTCTGATTCAGATGACTCTGAAGATACAAATAAATATCGAAGTGTCCTCAACAACCCTCAAGAGTGCTAACGATCAAAGAATATAAATCTTTCCCATTCCACACCAGTCAATTAAAACTGGAAAAGTTTATTGGATGAGAAGCGAAACATTTTCAAAGGAAAAAACAAAGAAAGACTAGTTGCCTTCTAGAAAAGCACCTTTGGGACAACGATGATCTGGATGATTGAAAATCTTCATAGAAGGCAGGCATATACAGTACTTTTATTCCATTTAACTTTGTAAGTGTAAGTGAATGTGTATGGAAGTAAATATAAGATGGGTGGGTGGGTGGAGAGAGAGAGAGAGAGAGAGAGAGAGAGATGATATGAAGGAAAACAAAGAGTTTGTTTTAAAGCCTTGTTAGCTAGGTGTAGTGTTGTCAGAGCTGAACTATTCTGAGGGAAATACATGAAGTTTTTCCTTTGACCAAGCCAGGCCCTTAATAAATAGTTTTGTCTTGTAGTTTGGACACCTAACAAAGCAGGCTGCAAATAAAAGTGAAAAAAATAGTGGCATTTCAGAGAGAAAAAGATAGAAGCTGTTGTGATTGACATTTAAAATGGATATGATGTGTTTTCTTGTTGCTAGAGAATGTAATAAAAAACATCAGTTCCTTTTTAAGTTGCCAGGTAAGTCTCTGTGGAAATTAACACTGGAAATCTGCAAATAGATGACATTAAATTCTGGGTAAAGAATCTGTCTTTCCTGCTCTGTAACTGGATAAACCTAGTATAGTTGGTTAAATCTGGCCTCTTTGAGACATTGCCCTGACAGCCTACCATACAGGATAGAGTGGTCTGTCAAATCCAGCTCCATACTTTACAATGTGGAGAGCAGCAATATGCTTTTTTATATAGTTCTTATTGTGTAGAACATATCACTTAATCACAGCATGTGCTGTTCTATCCTCTGCCTATGGTGCAGGGTAATAAAGTTGTTACCTATATTTATATTCATAGAGTTCTACTATAATCCACTGTAATCCACTATAAACTAACTATAATCAAATCATAAAACAAAAATGAGCAACAGCAGTGCTGAGCTGGGGAAGTGGGAGAAAACAAGCTTTATATTAAGGTTATTAATCTAGGCCACTAAACATCCTGAGGAAACATGCTAAGCAAATCTGAACCTATGTATCCCAGGAAATCGTTGGGATTTAAAAGCAACCATGTTTTGTTATTTCATTGTGGCCTGCAGAATTATAGGTTTGCTTAATTTTACTGTGTATAAGGAAGTTATAAAATTTACTTCTCTTCCACTAACATAGGGTATAAAAATAAAAGTCATAATGTATGGTTGCTTGGTTTCATCTAGGATTCATTTTGTTTTTCTTTTGTATTAACTTAAGGGAAGCTTATGTCCCATTGACTGTACCACCCCCCCAACCAGTCTATCACAGTCAAAAATCAACACAAATCACATATTTTGTGCACCCCCATTTTTTAAACATTTAGATGGCAAATGCTAGAAACAAGCGACACCCGTTTTTGTGCTTCTGAGTGCCATTGCAGCAGGTATGCAACAATATGGCTGCTACTATCATGGCAGGCCGTGGAACAGTCTCAGGCTTCAGAGAAACTCTCTAACCAAATTACTGGTCTGGTCTCTCCTCCACTCAACACATACTTGGGTATCACCACCTTCGCCCACTGGGAATAAGCCATTTCAGCCAAAAATTTCACCATTTGGAAGAATAAAGCCCTCTCTGCCAATAACGCCAACATTTTATTTATAAGCTGCCCAGAGTCATTGGGAGTGAGTTAGGCAGCCATATAAATCAGTGGTGTCAAATTCGCAGTGTCACATTGTCACGTGATGTATGGTGACTTTCCCCCATTCGCTAAAATGGGGGTGGGCATGGCCAGTGCCTGATGCATCTGGCCTGCAAGATTGACACCCCTGTTATAAATTATCTTAAATAATTAAATAAAGATAAATAAACTGCTAAATCTTCATCAGAGAAATAGAGCTGCCTCTGTGCAAATACTAATTCATTTTATAATATAGACAAAAAGACAAATCTCAAAGAAATCTTAAAGCATGTAAGATGTAATTCTGTCAGTTGTTCTTCAAGACTGATGATAGGCAGATACAGAATTTTAATGAATTTACTTTCAAACCCATGTCTTTGTTTCAGCTAAGTTATTGCCGTTGTATAAAGTTATATGTTTTTGTATGTAAAATAGCATACATTTTGACACTTTTGGAAAGTGAAATATTGGATTACGGTTATCTATCAATGAAAGGAATTATTAATATGTTGATTTATCTTTTTCCACTTTGGGAGACTTCATATATCTGAAATCTTGTATTGCAATACATTTTAATAAATTATGAATTTCTCATTTTCATAATAATAATTTTATGCCTTGAATTTTATTTTATAATGGCTATAAGTCATGTATTATAATGGCTTTTCCTATCACTGAGTTTCAGTCCTTTTATATTTGCTTAGTGATATGCCTCTGTTTATGAGAATGTGGTTTTTACTTGTCTTTGAGTCAGTCAGTGTATTCCTAGCATTTATACAAAGAAGTCCCTACTTTTTTTTGTTTGCCAATTAAGTCTTTCTATGGTTGAGAGAGAGCAACAGACCGCAAATCAGCATGTTTCCTCAGTCCTAGTGCAGAATCTTCATCACTAGAGCAAATTAGCTGCAGATAGTCCTTGTTTAGCATCTGCTCGTTGTTAAGACAGTGATCAACATGTAACTTTATCACCCATCATCATTTAGGACCTTCACAGTTTTGTAAAGCAAAACATAGCTGAAGTAAGACAATAATTTATTGTAAGCTGCCTAGAGTCACCTCTAGGCAAGATGGGCAGCATATAAGGAAGGAAGGAAGGAAGGAAGGAANAGAAAGAAAGAAAGAAAGAAAGAAGAAAAATAAAATAGCAGTTTCATTTAGCAACTGCTTCACTTAATGACTGAATTGCCAATCCTAATTGTGGTCACTAAGCAAGGACTATATTATAAATAACAAGTGATACAGAAAAACTTGGCTCTAGCTAGATTGCACCACTGTCCTTGCATCAGTCAGGCAGGCAATTGAAAGACATGCCAAATTAACTTTATATATCCCAGCAGCTAGGTACTATAATATCTCCTTTACTGGGAACAATAGATTTTAATTTTTTAACCCTTGGAAATATTTATGCAATAATTCATTATACACATTTTTAAAAAATCATAGAGGTACAGACATTTCAGTAAATATTTTAGGCAGATGCTACATCAAAATCAAGTTTGTGAGAATGAAGAAAGAATACTGCTAATATTTTGCCCATGGATCTTGGCAGCAAAGGAAATCCAAAGGATTTTCTTTCTTTTTTATTGCTTTAATATTTATTTACTTACTTACTTATATTTATATCCTTCCCCCAATCAGATGACTCTCACCAGTTAACACAATAAAAAAACAGTTTCAAACATTCCCAGCAGGAATAAAATTAGCATAACATCACAACAATAAATCAACAATGAAACAACTCATAAAATAAAATAGTGATGGCCCAAATCTAATTAGAATGACCCTTGGAACAATTCTATTTTTATTATCTTTCTAAATGCAACCAAAGAAGAATAGCTTTGTAATCAAAGAGACACAGAGTAAAGAAAATAAAAAGAAAAAAGAAAAACAAACAGTAGGGAAAAGACATATTTACATATTTACTAACTGTGTGAGAACATGTATTTTCTTAACAGATGTTTTTATCCACTATTAATGTATTATTATGTGTCAGTATTTTTATGTATATTGTAAATAGTGATGTCTATTGCTGGTCTAAGACCGTAATAAAGTTATATTCATTCATTCATATTTACATATAGAAAATTATTCAACCCTATTTTTAAACACTTCATTAAATTTTGACCACACAGTATATTTACCAGTCTTCTGGTTATATAGCTAGAGAAACAGTTGATAAGCAGAAGAATGTACCCGTAAAAGAGAAAATCTGTAGCTTAAAATTGAACTATGGAGATCTTGCTACTCTCTGAACCAAAACTGGATGCAGTGACATAAGGTCCAGAAGTGGTTTCCAATTAGAAACAAGATAAAAGTTATTTTCTTTAATTAGAACAGTTAGTTGTGCCATTTCTACCAGCCCCATCACTTTCCATCATGGAAATTGAAAGGTCTTTCCATTTTTGCACATATAGGATTCCCACTATGAACATATATAGTAAAATAGCTCCTTTTTTTCTCAAATTCTTTATCCAATAATCCTAAAAAACCTTTTGGTTTTAATTTTATATTTGTTCTAAGAATCTTCTAAAACCAGATAAGAAAGATCTGGCACCAGTATTTCTTTGCTTTATCACAAATCCATCAAAAGTGATAAAAAGTATCTTTTTTGTAATTATATTTGCAACAGACATTTGAAATACCATTATATTTCTTTGACAGTTTCTTGGGCATTAAGTACCAACAATATATCATTTTATAAAAATGTTCTTTTCAAATTATAATTCAGTGTGAATTTCAATCCATTCATCCACATATTTTCCCACTGCTCAAACATTATATTATAACCAGTATTTTTGGCCCATTGAATCATACTGTATTTAACATATTCATTTTCCAGGTTCAACTTCAGCAACATTTTATAAACCTTAGTTCATCATTGTCAATGATGCAATTTGAAATTCATTTCTACAGATTTAAAAGTATAACTTTTTAAATCTAAGTCATAACTTTCTTTTAATTATAAGTATGTGAACCAGTGACAGACACTTCTGATTCCAATACTTCTTTTTTCTTAAGATTAGATTCACTATGAGTAAAAGATATTATTTCACCATAGGTCCACCAATTTCATCTCACCATCATTTCTTTTCTATAAAAGGTTTCCTATGGTGATAGCCAAACAGGTCTCTTAGAAGAGAGCCTTATTTTATATTTATTCTAAATTCTGCCATGCCAAAAAAACCTGTGTTAACCTGATCATACTATAGATAGATGTGCCAATTTGTGGCCCTCCGAATCTAATAACCTCTTATTTTTTAAAGTTACTCAGTCTGTCAGCTGCTACCTTATGCTTACTTGTCCTTCACTATTATTTGGTGACAAACTGCCATGAACTCTGGGGAGGGCGAAAATGTAACAGGGGAGGTTTGGGGGAAAACAAAAGTAAGTGATGTATCTCCTTGAGATCCTGCTTCAAGGTCACCCAGCACACCAGCTGCATACCAAATTGTGCCTGGACTCTTCATTATGAAAATATCTTGCCTGAACCTCATTGGTTGCCTGAAGTTGGATAATGGGAGATAGTTGAAGGGGGCATTTGTGATGTCTCCTGTGGCCAATGACTTCTCAACTTCTTCCTCAGAAGCCGGCTCAAGGGTGAATGAGATCACTCATTTCATACTTTCAGGATAATGAAGTTGACAGTGTTAAACATTCTTTGGGGTATCTAGTAAATCTGAAGAAGAATCTTTGGTTGAGTGAGTCTCCTCTTAAGTGATAAGATATATATATATATACTTATTATTTAAAGCCTTAGCCATGGATTTATTAAAATTGGACTTTTAGGATTTGTGTAAACAATTAGTAATCTTTAATTGTTTATTTAAAAAGCATACTAGAAATTTAGAATCATCTGAAATACATTTCAAAAGGGACAGTAATCCAAAGGTTTTAGATGTTGCTAATGTATCTGCGAAACACTGTAAAATAATATTACTTCATTGGCTAGATATCCTATCATTTCTATATCCAACAAAAAACTTCAAAAAAACCCCCCAAAACTTAAATATCTTGAAGCAATCCAGAAAATGTCATGTTCTCAGAATATAATAATTTCATGTCTTTGTGATGTTTATTGATGAACAGTTATATTTTACTTAAATATTCATGTGTTAGATATAATGGATTTTCTAATGTGCTATAACAAATAGATTTCTCAGCATCTTTTGAGCTTTGACAATCCCTACTAAATTTTTAACAATAAATTCATCTTGCAAACATGTGATTTACATAACCAGATGATTATCAGTGTTGCATATTATACAAGGTATTTATTATATAAATGGACCAAATTATTTTGTAATGATCTAGATTTCTGAATATTCTTTAACTTGGCTGCTAATTTAGTGGATAACATTGTTATCTAATGGCAGAAGCTGAATTTCTGGACATTTCTAGTATGATTTCAAGGAACTTGTGCTTTTACATTGTTTTCGAATCCCACAGTGCCTCATTTTTGCTTTATTACTCTGCAATTTTAATATGTCATAATAGCTTCTGACATTGAACACAAAGACTTTGGCAAACACAAATATGAGTAATAGTCTTCACTACTCTGTTAGTAAAGAAATGCTCAAAATAAGGTACATAAAACAATCAAACTAATTAGGTCTCAATTAGCTTTATAGAAAGAGTCTGTTATTTTACAGACATAATTATTATTTGAATCAGCTATTCAGTGTGTGTGTGTGTGTGTGTGTGTGTGTGTGTGTGTAGGCGGCTTCTGCAAGATACCGGTATACATCCAGCAGTGTCTTTGGGATAGGAAAAGGGGAATCAGACTTACGAAAGCAGTGTCATGATATAAGCCCTGTCTCTTTTCTACACGTATCAGGATTTAGAGACACCCAAAAAGGTATCCTTTTTGGATGTGGATCAGAGTGGATACAGGTTAGATAGAGACACAAGTATGCATACACACAGGAATGCATATAAAAGTATTACATATTTTTGTCAAGGACAAAATTTGCAAGATGCAAATCATCTGAAGTTTGCAACAACAGATTGACATGGTACAATAGTTGTTTTGATAGGAGAAAGGAGTTGGCTTAAGTTCAGAATTACCTTCATTTTCATAAATAGAATATTTTATCCCTAGAAGGCCACCTTCTGTAAGTACATCTGTTTATTAAAGTGGCATTGTTAATATAGAAAAAATGCTGCAGAAGGAAGAATGGAATAGAAAGTATAAATAAACATTTAAAAATATAAAGAGATTACAACCAGTTGCTAGTTTTAAAAATGTCTTAATTAGAGTAGTGCAGAGCTGAAATGCGTGGGACACAAACAGTGAAAATAATATAATAATTATCTACAGGAACCATGTTCACATTTAGGAAATAGACTTTAGGAAGGCTACTTTTGAAAAAAAACAAAATTGAAAATGGGAAAGTTCAACAATGATGTTTTAAAAACAAACCAACTAGTTCTAATGAGCATATTTTATAAGATACAAGGAATATTTGTATTAGTTAAAAATCCTAAATCTTTCTAAGAACTTTTGACATTTTATCTGGTATCATCTATTTCAGAACTATGAATTGCCCTATTACCATTCACATATCCTCCATACTGCCAAATATCTTGTTATAAATTCTAATCCTATTTTTTGTTACTCAACTAACTGGTTCAAAGTCATTTCATGCTGTATATTAAGAGGCCGTTTACTCAGTTGTTACAAATTGCCTATGGGACTGCAATTGTCACTTTCAGACCAATTAGCAGGTGAAGCCTTATTAGAAGAAATCTGCCAAATTTGAGACAGATACAAATAGTACACAGGCATCCCTATAGAACTCAAATTGCACAGTTTGCATTTATATTTAGAGTATTGTCCTATTCTGTTGTACTTTACCTTGAACATTTCTGCATTTCTTGTGTATTGAATAATATACTACCATTATTTTAACTATCAGAATTGTATGTACAAATGAAACTGCTGCCTAGAAAAACTGTATGTAGTTTAGGCTCAGGGTTTTCATTTATCTCCATCCACACCCATCTCTATTTGGAATTATCATTTCTCCACCATCTCCATGCATGAGCCATGGTGGTGCAGTGGTTAGAGTGCAGTACTGCGGGCTGCTTCTGCTGACTGCCAGCTGNCTGCAATTTGGCAGTTCAAATCTCAACAGGTTCAAGGTTGACTCAGCCTTCCAAAGTCAGTAAAATGATGACCCAGATTGNNNNGGGCAATATGCTGACTCTATAAACCGCTTAAAGAGGGCTGTAAAGCACTGTAAAGCAGTATAAGTCTAAGCGCTATTGCTGTTGCTATCTGATAAACTTCTGACATCAGTGCAATGATGATCTGCCCATTGACTGAGGGCTGTCAGCTGCATGTTTTCTGGGTATATTTCTACCACCAAGGAAGTGATGATAGCCTGTAAATAACTTCTGCCTGTAAATGAAGATTGTTAGTTGCCTACTGCTACTACCGAGGAACTACTATTTTTCTGCTTACTGAAAGGGAACTTCTTTCACTCTACAATTGCTTCCTACCCCTATATATTACATTCCATTTGATAGTCCCCATATGACTAAGCTCTGTGCATGAGGCTTAGGATTCAGTTAACTTTCATTCCTTTGGGGTGTTGACTTAGTTAGGAGGGTCCCAAATTTTGTGACACAGTGCCCCAGAGTGTCATAGTGAATGTAATTTGGGCACCATGAAAAATTACTGAGACACTCAGGGTGCCATGAACTGAGAAAGTTTGGGAATGTCTGACCTAGCTCCATAAGATATTACAATATTTGAAATTTGACTCAGTCATTGAAAATAAATAAAAATGAGATTGGAAGGGAAGAGGAGGGGGAAATGGGAAAAGGGATAGTGACTTAAGGCCTTCCCAATTTAGGCTGATGTTAAAATTTCACCATATTGTAAAGTCACTTTGATCTCTCAGAAGTGCAGGTGAGTTAGAGGAGAAGTGGTTGAGGAAAGCAGGAATCAATGGTTGGTTCAGGAGGCAAAATATGGAATAATTATTCTCATTCCGAATTCATTTCTCCTTTCTAAAATTTGGTATGCAACACCATAACTCATCTGTCAATCCATCCTCTCACCAATTCTTCACTTTTCTATAGCTTGCTTGTTTCTTTAAAACATCATGTTTTTTCTATCTGCACAGATATTTTTTTAGCAATTGTCTGTGGTCAGCTCTTTGGTTTTTTTTTTTCTGTTCTTAGGTATTGTAGCTAAATGGTGGTTAGCTAGTATCTTGTCACATACCTGCAAGGAAGATACAAGGGACTAAGGCAAATCAGGGACCCTATGTTCATTTGCCAAGTAATGTCAGAATAAAGCAAGAATCAACCCTTCTCAGGCATAGATGTTTGTTCAAAGAAAAAGAAAATTATTTTCAACATCTGTATTAGCACACTGTTAATTTGGATTCATGAAAAAAAATCTTAAGGGTTTGCCTTTGAAAATTTATACCGCATGCTCACTTTATCAATCTTCACAGAATCTTTATTGAAGATTGCCCCCTAAAAATAGGGGCGGGGAGAATGCAATGATTTGAGGTGATTCATGATGTTTACAGAGTCTGCAAGCAGAATCAGCAGTATATCTTCACTTAAAAGAAAAAGGACACTCTTTTGAGGACAATAATGTTCACATTTTGGACAGGGAAGATATATGATTTAGAGAGGAGCAAAGGAATCCATTTATGGTAAAGTGGAAAGTCCTTCCTTCAATAGAGGTGGAGGCCTCAGACATAACCTGTCCCCCATTTTTTATGCTGCTCTTGTATCAGTCCCCAGGAAGATCAAGACCACTTTACAGGTTCACCTATGAGGTCATACTTAACAGCACACCTACCTGAGAGCAATGACCCTTATCGGCTCTCTGCCTATTGCTTTAGGAGCAATGACCCTTATCGGCTTTCTGCCTATTCACCTAAGAACCTATTTAGATTTGGTGAGAAATAAAATCACTCTGGAGGACATATATGGAGTCTCCTTAACCAATTTGCTCAGATTGAAAAAGCTACTTGTATAAGCAGTCCAGTTGCCATGACTCAACTTCCAGATTTATTGTCTATCTGTTATCTACCCATCAATGATGTAGTAATCACAGAGCTGAACTAGGAGCAGAGGTATCCAGATTCCAGTCCATCCTCATCCACAGAAGTTCATTGGAGGACTATGGGCCAGTCACTCTCTCTCACCCAACCTTTCTCACTGGTTCAAAATAAAACAACAAGAACATTCTGTTTACTGCAGGGCTCTTGGAATTATAGATCTTCTCTTGGCATTTTTGGATCATCAACTTTAAATGCCTTTTGGTGCAGAACCACATGGGTTTACAAAAGCCATCTATGAGTGGAACTAACTCCCTTCTTTGCCATGTTTCATGGGAGAGACTGGATCAATCTACATTGTCACTGTTTTCTAACAAGCTCCCTTATGATGCACGCACATAAGTGGCATCTGTTAATTCACAGTACAAGAATTATTTAAAATTCTTTATGATCTCTGGGGAATGTGGAAAGGAAAACAACAGCAACAACAAGAAATCACTTGTACTCAGTCTGAAGTACAGTGTCTGTAAACAGTTACCTTCATTTAAAGGAAAGAAAATTAATTCGTAAATTTAAGTAAAAAAATGGTTTAGGGACACAGGTTGTTTTTCCCCTGAAATGTGTTATACCTGCTGAGAAATGTTACCTTGTTCATTAGAAGCATCCACATGACAATAGCATAGGGTTATTTATAATTAGATGCCCATGTGTAAATACAATTATTAGATAAACCACATAAACATAATTATTGTATCTTCTAAAAAGCCAGTAAGTATGGTTTCCATTGGGGAGTGATTATTAAAGTATAACAATCTCATCTTTTGTTAGTAAACATTTTAATACTATGTGTTCATGTAAAGTGAAATAATTATTGTGAGGGGGCAGATCTGTTTGGTGGATTGAGCCCTTATATCTTAAAAAGTATTACAATAGTGGAGGTCAATTACAGTGATAACTCATTAAAAGGAATTAAAATACTCCTATAAAGCTGCAACAGATGGTTCTCTAATTCTTTTAATAGTCTTTTTAAGATATTTAGGGTAACAGTCTTGCATTAATATAACAAGATTATAGTGAAACCTAAGTGCTGGAAGTTACTTGCAAAGTATGTCCCTGTTGTTGTATAATTTCCAAAGATAAAGTATAAATTGGGAATATTGTTGAATTAGTCATAATGCCCTTGAATACTTAATTTAATATTCGTTTGTCCTCCTCCCCAAATCTTCAGGGTATATGAAGTCATAACTGTAGAAGCAAACAATTAGGCAAATCAAAGAGAAAAGAAATATATATGATTTGTTCTTAAACCCAGCATGATGAATTACAATTAGCTGGAGAGTTTTAATTTAATTTTAATTTTATTAGACTTGTATGCCGCCCTATCTCCCAAGAGACTCAGGGCGGCTCACAACATAAAAACCATACAATACAATAAATAATTTAAAAAATTATTAAACACTTATCAAGTCCAATAAATAATTAAAATGATTAANGAGATCAGGGGCCAAATGGAGCTCCAGAGGGAGCTGGTTCCAAAGGGTGGGCACTCCCACAGAAAAGGCCCTACCCCTGGGCACCGCCAGCAGACACTGTCTGGCCAACAGCACCCCAAGGAGTCCCTGTCTGTGAGAGCAAACAGCGCGATTGGTGCATGATGCCGGTAGGAGATGCTCCCTAAGATAACCCGGACCCAAGCCATAGGGGATCTTATACGTAAGGACCAGCACCTTGAACCTCACCCAAAAGGCAACCGGCAACCAATGCAGGCCGTGCAGGAGGGGTGTTATATGGGAGCATTGGGATACCCCCATCACAACCTGTGCGGCCGNCCCGCGCGGCCGCATTCTACACCAGCTGCAGCCTCCGGATGGTGCACAAGGGCAGCCCCATGTAGAGAGCATTGCAGTAGTCGAGATGAGAGGTGACTAGTGCATGAGTGACGGTGCGCAAGGCATCCCGGTCCAGATAAGGGCGTTTTTAATGGGAAACTTTTTATATTTACAGAAAACGCCACAAATTTCCAAATGATGTATAGAGTGGAATCCTCAGTGTTCTCTGAGCTTGGTTGTTTGCTTGCAAATATTTTATTACCCAACTAGGTGATACCATTATGAGTATGAGGTTTGTCATTGTTTATTTACAATAGCTTGTCCTGCCCAATGGTGGGGGTGTGGTTTTCTTCTACTGTATATAAACAGGGAGCAAGCCCCACACTCACTCACACTGATGATGTTATCTAGTTGGGTAATGACTCAAGCAAAAAGCCAAGCTCAGAGAGCACCAAGGACTCCCCAGTTCAGTCTTGAGCTACATATTATATACTCTCTTCTACTGGAACGTATAGAGTGCTTAGGTGGTAAACGTTTCCAGATAGTTAGTTTTAGGGAACTTGTGGCTCTGTTTACTTTCTGTAATCATGCACTATTTTCTGATGTAATACATTAAGCAGCTAGCAATCCAGAGTTCCTGTCTGATTCTTTCGAAAAAGAAAGCATTGGAATGTGATGCTGAAGTATTGTCCAGGTTTTAGAGCTCTCCACACAAAGATTCCTTTATTTGCCTTTTATAGATGTAGGATCAGATTAAGGCCAGTTTATGTCCTAAATATAAATGAACAATGGTGCCATCAATGGAAACAAAACTCTCACACCACGAGATGGAAACAAATGTGATATCTGACAACACTTTGAAATCAAATGTTTAAACAGGAATCACTCACCTTGCCAAAGAATTTTTTTTTTTAAATAGCAGATTAAAGTTTAACACAACAGATTAGGATTCCGAAAAAGTCATATAAAATTGAGCTCGTAAGTGAAAGAGTTAAGAGCATGATAACTGGGGGGGGGAGACCTCTGGGGTGCCCGTCCCTTGCATGTTGCTCTAAGCATATGCTTATTTTGCTGAATGATTCCCCCAGGGTTGTATAAATGCATATTTTTACCTTGTTGGCTTAAAACCAGAGTTGGTGTCTGAAAATCAGCATGACTTCAAATTAATAAAAATGTAATCTCTTTTCTCAAGTTATAGTTTGAAAGTCTGGGTGCATGTCTAGAAAGAGAGTTGATGTTTGTTCCTTTTATGACCTAGTCTTCTGCTTTTCACAAGTATACTCTATAATACTATTAATATTATTGCTTTACTTTCAGAATTGATCTATGCCTGGATTTTCAATGAATATCCAACTTTTGTGCACCAAGATAATCGCCGCTTTGTTTCGCAAGAGACTGGGAACTTATACATAGCTAAAGTAGAGAAATCGGATGTGGGAAATTATACGTGTGTCGTGACAAACACAGTCACAAATACCAGAGTGCGAGGACCTCCTACGCCTTTAATCCTGAGAAATGATGGTAAGACTTCTATTACATTCTAATAAGATTCATAAGAAATGGTAAAAGGATAAAATTCTAAAGGATAATACTAAAATTTTACATTCTGTACAGATACAATGAAAAGTAATTATTAAGATTTGACCCTGAATAAGAGTTCAGATTATCATTCATTTTAAATATTTGAATAATAATATGCTTGTGATGCTTTCTTAGGTAATAAACTGAATTTTACAGGACTTCTATTGGTATAAACTAGCAAGAAAATTAGCATTCTAGTCTCTAATACCTAGATCTAATTCTGTAAAGGGTCGGATGCTACCCCTCCTCTGGCTTTGTGGGCACGGCTGGCAGATTTGCAGGCCAAGAAGCATGGCAGCCATTGGATGGTATCAGCCCACTAGTAAGAAGGCCACTGATATGCTGCTGCTACCACCCAGAATGTTCCACCCCCTCTTCCTTCCCTCATCCTGAGAGCTTGGCTGAAAATTGTACTTAGAAATCTGCCACCTATTCCCCCATTCTAAGCTCATGGGCCATAAAAATCAGGTGGCGGTCCATTGAGTTCAGTAGTAGCAATCTAAATGAACATTAAGTGAAATATGATAAGATTTGGGGCTTGAAGTAGTAATGTAATGTAGTAAATTTGTATGTTAAAATTAGGCATCATAAAATAGCCCTGCTATTTATAGTCTTCATTTTCCTGTTCTACATTTCCTATAATCCAGCTATTTAAATGCAATTCATTCATCAATATTCATATGTTAAGGCAGTTAATATAAAGGACCACTCTTTTGGGATGCAAAAAAGTAAATTAAAGGGCAATGAATGCAAACAAAAATAATATATGTTATAGGAGTATGACAGCTGTATTTGGATCCCTTTTTTAAAAAAAACTGACATTTGCATGGCCAGTATATTTCATTATATAAGAGGAATTGGTTTCATTATATAGAGCATATGGTTATTAAATTAGTAGATTAAGTGGCAAATTCATCCATTTTTAATGTCCTGATTACATAAATAAGAACTATATAATCTAAAATGTTGGTGCTAGACCTATTGCAATACTTAACACTCCTTATAAGCAAGATGAATAACAAAAAGACAAAAAAATTGCTATCCTTTGGTGGAAAGAAATCAAACTTAAAGGGATACTTAGACATCTCTATGGAAATATGACTTGATATCTGGAAAGTTATCAAAACTGTTATATATTACAGCTCTTCCATAGTTGTCCCTGTTTTCGGTATCCATTCTTGAATGACTGTGCAAGACTCTAAATACTATTTATAGTATATAAATGCATTTATTTATCTATAAATAATATTTCATATCTGCATTTCATTTTTCATTCTGCTTCCTAACCAGCTTCTCAGGGGCCCTAGAAAGTATAACTTTACCTGTTTCTTTGCACTTTTCTGAAAACAATATTTATGTTTCTTTTTATTGTATGGCAGATTCAAAAATAATTTCCTTAATCCATTGGTAAAGCTATTACAATATCAGGTGGCATTTCCTCCATGGGAAACTAACATGTATCAAAACTGGACATTGCCAGGCAATGGTAAAAGTAGACTTATTGTTTAGACAATTCCTGGATCAATATAAGACCAGTTTGTGGCTTCTCTGCCGAGATGGTGTTTATCTAATTGCCCAAGTGCAAGATAAAAGGCCATCTGTGTGGCATAGAATTTGTCAGAAATAGTCTTTGCTCTGGTCTTTCCATAGTAAGAATTGTCTTCAAATTTAGGCTTGTCTTCCACAATCTATTCTAAGTATACTTTCAGCCAGTCCTCAATTAGCCTGTAAGTGCTGGGAGTAATCGGAGTGTAGAGAAAGAGTAACAATGGCAACAGGGGAGCCATAGCTTTAAAAATAGCTTACAACTGATCATCCATTTCCCTCAATTGAAGTAGTTCCATTACTTTTCTCTGCAGAGAACAACTTGTTGGCAAAGTCCTTTTTTATTTCCTGGGCAGCCTGAAATAGCAGGCCTGTTTGGTTTCTCCTTTGTGCTGAAGAAAGAACCAAAACTTTAACTGTAGCTTTGTGACTACAGGGTTTCATCTAGATCAGGATTTTCTGGTGGTGTGAATGTAGACAGCTTAGCTACGTGTTTTGTGTATTATGTCAACTAACACCATCTATGGCATTAAACCATGCACAGCCATTGAACAACCTGTTGACATGGCTGAAGTAAGCCCAGCAAAAGATGAAAAGATATTGAAACTAAACAATGACAAGTTAATAGGGTGAATAAGAAAAGCAAGGTCTCAAGGCTGTACAAGAGATAAACGTGTAGATGGGGAAATTGAGTGGAATATCCACAACAAGACAGCCTGCCAGGCTCATTTGAGAAACTGGAGTAAGCCAGCGTTAGGCCCTGAAATAGTGCTGCCAAACTCATGGGTAAGCAAAAACAGTCAGTGAGGAACAATGCAATCTGCGTGACTATAGCATAACACAGTATCTTTGCCAGTGAGATACTGCTCTATGAAGTGTGTTAGATAAGGTATAGTTGTACAGAGATAGAAAAATGAAACAGTCTTAGAATGTTACACAGAAACACCATAGCAATAGTCAAGAAATCAGCATTGTTGTCATAAGTTGCTATCCATAGCTTAAACACTACATAATGACAGGATAAGAGATGATCCTACCCATGAAACAGATAAAGAACAAACATTTGAGGGCCAGTCACCATGAAGACAATTTCATTTCAAAACAGCTGAGCAACAGCAGGACTCCTTGTCTTCTTGTTCTTCAAAAGCCATTTGATCAGTGTGAATCTCTGTGTGTGAGAGAATGAATAGGGAACATCTATAACGCTTTAAGCGCCAAATCGCCTCTTACAAAGAATTGTGAACAGGGAACATTCTCTGAGCCAGCTCCTATATAGTTATAGCCTGTGTGTGTGTGTGTGTGTGTGTTTTATGAAGTATACTTTAATCATAAAATTGTAACATATTTGATGTTGTTAGATATTTATCTTGCCTAATATTTATTGATTCCCAAAACAGACCCAATCTTTCAGCAAAGGGGAATAAACCAGTTAAATTTCAATGTTTTGAAATTCTGAAAGCTTCTCAAACCTAGATATGTGAGGCTCCCACATAACCAGAGATTTATCCATTGGCTCCATTGTTAAGGGTGCCATTTTTTTTTCTTCACTTAGAGTTTCGTATTTGGAGTTTTTAGAAGATTTATTATTATGGGTTTTTATATTTGCATTTGCTGTTTTTATATTTTTTTGCTTTATCAATTATTGTGGACCACCCAAAGTTATCTGTAGTGAGATTGATTGATAAATAAACAAATAAACAAATAAACGAATAAATAAATAAATAAATATGAATCTTCTTGAGCTGGAAAATATCAACATGATCATTTCTGAATATGTTAGTGGAAGTTATAGCTTATGGTAATCTTAGTGTAATTCTATGTTATCATTCACTCGATGTACACCTATTAGAGTAACAGTTATAAGAGTTAGTTTCTAAGAAATACACATTCCATAAACAAACAAACAAACAAACAAATAAGGCAATAGGAATTGCAATAAAAACAGCACTAAATATTGATAGACTTACACATCGTATGATCTTTACTTGACATTTTATGCTCTTCAGGGTTGTTGTTGTTTTGTAACTCTTGTGGCATGTCAGTTTTCAACAAACTTAAGATAGAAAAAATGTTCTGTTCTTAGTTATTATTTTTTTCTTTATTCAAATTCAGTCTTGTTTTTAGTTGTTTTACTGGTTCCCTTTCCGCAGCTGAAGTAGCTCTGCATTCTGCAGAGTTCTGTGGTTAACATTCCATGCAGGAGGCAGCTGCTGTTATCTGCTTCCATGGATAAAACATCAACAGATCACTTTAGAGTATAAGCCAGCCAACAGGGGAACATCCTCCATAAGCAGTCATAATGGCTCAAAATCAAAGATGCAGGGATTCCAGCTGTCTGAAAACTGTACTTTGGAAAATGATACTTTTGAATCTTAATCCCATATTCAATGCCTTACAATTGCAGTTTTCCTATTATACTTAATCTTGAATTGATCCCTATAGGTGGACAAAAATAAATACAAAGGATGCCCCCTAAAATTTATAATGTAATGCTCATGAGTTTATTCTCCAGGAAATCACATTAACCCCTAGTGGAATCAGTTCAGCTTATGTTGACTGTGCATAAACATGACTTCTTATGCAAACCAATATTTAGATATGTTTTATTCATTCGAAAGAATGAATATGATCAGTGATTTACAAAGGCAGTAAAACTGTATAACATTGTTATATATGGAAATTTGCCTTATACACCTAAGAATATAAAGAGCAAGATTGAAGCCATGTTTGTTCTCTATGTGATCTGTTAGAGATCAGAACAGTTATGAAATTTGTTGTTTTGCTAATGTCCTGGCTGGTTGCGAAATAATATTTTATTTTATTTTATTTTATTAGACTTGTATGCCATATGCCTTGGCTTGGGGTGTCTTGACATTATTAAAGGATATTGATGATCTCTTGTGTAATCTTTTAAGTAGAAAACAAGAAATCTGAAGATAAATGGTGAAATGAAGAAAGTTGGGGAATTTCCAGGGACACATGGGAGGAGTTATGGAAAAACACCCATGTCATTCTTATGACAACCTCTATAACTTCTATGTATAGAAAACAAGAAGTGCTTTGTAACCATGTAATTATGATAAACCTATATAAGCTGTATTTACTAAAAGGGAGTGTCTCCTTTTTCCTAAAATGGTTGTTTGGGAGTTAGGGGTCCAGTACTGCAGTATCTTATGTAATAAAGCATCCTATGGATTATCAGATTATCATAGTCGGTTGTTTTAATTATTTATGGCATATTCTCTCAGGTATAATGGTATGATTCTTCATTAGGTCTTCAAAAGGCACTGATTATATTTTATTAGAGCTTTGGTGTTCATAGAATGTGTGTGTATATACTTTCTATGAACAGCAAAGCGCTAATGAAGTATAATCAGTGCCTTTTGAAGACCTAATGATTGATTGATACACACACACACACACACACACACACACATGAGGAGATCTAATCATTGGCAGATTGCTAAGAGCTATAGGCCAATTTTTCCCCAGCCAATAAATGGGAGAGGAAGCCCTCACTGAGTGGCTGTTAGGTCCTCTTTGAAGTTAATAGATAAACTGTCATGTAATCATACATAAAATGCTCCTGGTTAACTCTGGAATACTTGAGAATATGAACTGCAGAAACCAACCCAGTTTAGCATCTATTTTATATTCACAGGAGTGATGGGTGAATATGAGCCAAAAATCGAAGTGCAATTCCCAGAAATGGTTCCATCTGCCAAAGGAACAACTGTGAGGCTGGAGTGTTTTGCACTGGGAAAGTAAGTTTTTGCCAACCACACAGTGGTACTGAAATTATTTTCAGACAGTTACACAGTCTACCAAATTGGGAGAATTTTGTTTGACACAATTTATGTTTGCTCCAGGACCCTTTCAACAAATTGCTCATTTTCCAGTGCTATACAAGTTGTCACTTCAAACGGTATCATCTTCCTGGAATCAAATTAAAGATCTACCTGCTTTATTACATCTAATCCTTCAACCATTTAATCTAATAACAAAAGTTATTGAGGTATGATCCTTTTCTAGATAGGCCACACAAACCAATTCAAAATATTATATAAATTGGATGCACAAAATAAATATTGAGGACCTGATTAATTGTACGCTAAAATAACTTTGCAGAATTCCACAGGAATGAGAAAATTCAGTGTCAGGAATTAGCACGAAAATGATTTATTATAAGGAAACTATATTGCTGTTTGTCTACAATACAGACCTGGTATGTTGTATCCCATTCCGATAAATCAATTCAGAATGTCTCCTTTCATGGTTATGCTTGGTGGATCTGTGATCTGTAATAAAAAAGTCAAATTCAGTGTATTCTATTAACTGCTGTTAATAAAAGCAGAGGAGACTTTAATTTTTGTAGCCTGTCGTTGATCTCCTAAACATGTCATCTGGTCAAATACATGATGGTTAGTTAATTCCACAATATTGTCTTATATACATAATGAAATTTAAACTATATTTAATCACAATAATCTGTTTATACTTCTATTTATACATTTTGAAAAAATTTAGGTGAAATCAAGTTTTTATTACAATTTAAATTAATCATTGGTGACTTAGTGCCACTGTTTCAAGTAGATCTATTCTATGTAGAATCTAATATATACAAAATAGCCAATTTTATGACAGGAATAAAACTTGTAAGTATGTTTTCAATGGAAAGGATACTTATCATATTTCCGCAGATGTTTAGCCCTGCTCCTAGTCACCAGTTTGTCCAACTCTGAAATGTGTTCCATCATATCCCACACTTATTAGTATATTTCAAATTTCTCTCTTGGCAAGGTTGCATTTATATTTTGTAGCCTGTCATTAGTTTCTTATTGGAGAAGCTGGTCCATATTTTATAGGTTACAGGTTTCAAATAAGTTGAATGATGCATTAGGGATAGGTTTTGGAAAAAAAATTCTGTTTGAAAAAGGCAATAGATATCTTTATATCCAAATATATCACATTTCTGTTTATTGGAAAAATGTGATTATAGAAATGTTTAATTAATGGTATATGTCCCCAGAAAGAATAAAATCAATGCAGAATTGTATATGTAATGGATAGAACCCTCTCACATAAATGTCAGAAAAGTACAGGCCCCCAGGACATGCCCATCGGACACACCACTAAATATTTTGAGCTATATGATTATAGGAAAAAATCATGACAAAGATTAAGATACATGACAAAAGTGATCAGCATTGCATGATCATAAATATAACCAATAATAGCTTAGGTATAAACACGACTAATTAAAGATGTAGGACAGATTTTCCTAACCCGGCGCCTTCAAGATGTTTTGGTATTCCCAGAATGTCCACTCAATATAATCAGATTTGGGAAGAACTGACCTAAGTTTTGATGATCATATAATGGATTTTTTTTTGTCTGGAAATTGTTAATATATAATATGTCATCATATGTCTGTCATTTAAAATTACATAGCCTTTACCATCATATTTCCCCCTTTATTGTTCATAAATAGCCCAGTTCCTACAATCAGTTGGAGAAGAACAGACGGAAAGCAAATCCCCAAAAAAGCTCGGAGACACAAATCAAGCAGCATTCTCGAAATCCCCAACTTTCAACAGGAAGATGCTGGCATGTACGAATGCATAGCTGAAAATGTGAGAGGAAAGAACGTGGCCAGAGGCCAACTAACATTTTATGGTACCCAGATTATTTATTTACCTGATTTTCATTATAGCTGAAGCCAAAATGTGGTAAATGCTTTGTTCCAATGTCAATGTTGATATTTCTCTTCACATTTTCTATTGTAAATAGGTTTGCTCAGCAAGTGTAATTTTACATAAAATAAAAACCTCTGAGACAGGCATATTGATTGAGGCTATGAAGTGTGGAAGAAGTAAAAACGTATGTCATGAGACGGAGATTGGCCTAGTAAAAAAAACCAAAATGCTATTGTAAAGCAATTTATTCTGTTTTTCTTCATCATCTGTTAGAAATCATGCTGTTTTGAATAACCTTGGCTGTTCTGCCTTTAAACAAAATTAGGACTGCTTGTTTATTTCATTGCTCAAATCCTTATTTCTGACTGATCTTTCATTGGTACCAGGTCTTCATGTCAAGATCCAAATGTTACTCTTATACCAACTTTTATTAATCAAGTACTTGTTATGATGAAAAGCTAATGATGAACTCCATATCTATCTGAAAGTTATGGTAGAACTCCAGTGGTGGGATTCAAATTTTTAACAACC
>AZIM01000404.1:234959-247139 GCA_000516915.1 Ophiophagus hannah | reverse complement strand
GCTCTTGTATTGTTATGGTTGAAGCTGACATATTCATTGACCGGAAGGACATTGCAATCTATGATTTTATATGTAGATCGGACCAAAGAAATAATGAATGAAAAAGAAAACAGTCAGAAATATTTTTTTAAAAGGATTCTTCAGGTTGGTTCTTGTGTGAAAAATGGGCATGCTTTATTTTGGAAATAATATGTTGGAAAGCTTAAGCTTGTCTATAGCTAAGTGTCTCCTTCCATTACAGAGAAAGAGCAAGTCAGGTAAGAATCTGAACTACACAGGTTAGAGTAAAAGAAAGAGAAAGAAGATTAAACTGAGGAAAAAACTAATAGAAAACAAGGAAATGTCTACCTGACCAACATGAGGGATGTTATATACAGAAATGCAAAGTTTGCTTTAGAGGGAAGGAGATAAGAATATTAAACCTCTCTACTAGAAGTTTTCAACTTCCACTCTTCGAAATCAGTGGATGTAAAGGCATAGAAAAGAGTGTGTGTGGCTGAAATCCAAAGAAAATCAAACATTTGCAAGATATTTTTTTTTTGCTAAAATTGGGCAATGCAATTTCAGAAGTTTCAGGAACACAAAAACAAAAGCCAAACTTAGATATGCTGAGGAAATAAGGGATTTTCTCATTCTCTTACAATTTTTGTATTGTTTTTTTTAAACCTGCTACATACTTGTTTCCAAGGACAATTCCCATTGACCCCAGTGGATGATTTCTTTGAAAAGCAAAGAACATTAGAAAGGCTTTAGGAGCAGAACTACAATTTCAGCTTGAAAGAATCATAATCAGGAAATACTTACCAGGATGTATACCTGTCAGATTAGCAAGCCACTTAAATAATGAGTTGATAACATCCATAGGCAGCTTGAAAACATGTTTGTGACATTTATAGATAGTTTGAAAACCAAACTAAAGAGTGCTCAGAAACAACTCCTTATAAAATCAGACTGTGATGCTAAAAGTGATACCATAAGATTCATTTCTGGATCCAATACTCTTTAACATTTCATTAATGACTAATAATCACAAAGTGATGGGAAAAATTCAAAAGTATAGGATGGGGAATATCTGGCTTGTTAACAATTTGAAGGATCTCCAAATTGGAATAGATCTGAACCTTAATTTGAGTTACTAGAAATCCTGCAGTTGCAGAAAGGTAAATGCAGTTTTAGATGTATATTTTCCAAATCACAGAAAGTAACAGTTTTATTTTGTTTTCCATTGATTGGATTAAAGATTCAGGCAAACTGGTGCAAAAAAGACCTCCACCATTCTAGCTTCCTTTCCTTCTTATTCTTAATTCAGAAGTCTTAATTTCAATGTTTATAAATGCCAAAAAGAAACTACCATTTTGCAAAATGCAAAATCTTGCCAAAAAGGGGGAGGAGTGGTCAAGTTAAAATAGACCCAAAAGAATAACATTTTAATGATCAATTTGGACCAATAAATAATTTTGTCCCAGTTGGAATAGCAATGCTTACAACTTACACCAAATTTAGCCCACTGGCAATGCAACCCTCCAGGTTCATTTTTCTCATTAGTTTCACAGCAAGTCTTTTAGTAACCATCATTGAGAATATCTAGGAACGCATTTCTTTTCATTTATTGAGACTGCATGAGATTGATCAAAGGCATCCATCATTACAGCATTTTTTTTTAGCTTTGAATGCCTTCATTTCTTTCTTCATGGAAATTGTTCCATAAAATTGCTCGTTTTCAGCCATATGGCTAGGATGCCAATTCTGTGTCTCCAGCTCTAGATTAATTTTAGGCCTAGCACTGCTACTCACAAAGGTGCCACAAACATTGTTTTTCTTCTCCAATGTCCTCAGACTTAAAGATATTATGAAATCTGATCTTTCCCTAGAATATAAATGAGTTACTGTCGTATTCTAAAGTTTTACTTTTTCACTTTAGTATTTTTTTTAATTGTTGATGTGAATAACACATTTTTTTCATGCAGGCCAAGTTTCATCTTCTATACTATAGTTATAAATAAATGACGCTAACCCAAATTCTAGTTTTAGTCTCCCTAAACTTAAAAGTCAGTGACAAAGATTTGTATTTCATCTAGAACTACAGTGGGAATGCTTATGAGTCCCATGGAAATGATTTGAGCTAATTTTGGAAGACCTGATCCTGAACTTTTGAAACTGTATCAAGAGTTATTTTGAACCTGCAATTGTATACATTCCAAAGGGGGAAAAAGAACTGATTGCATCTCTAGCCAGAGCTTCAGAAAAGTCAAAGTAGCTCATTCTACATTCCTTTGGTGTGAATGTGTGCATAATGAGAGTATTGAACATTATGAAGTGTGACTGATATGGTGAAATTTTCTGTGAGCACAGTGTATATAAATTGAGACACTGTGAAGCAATCAAGTACCATGAACAGAATGCTTTTTAGTATTTAATTTAGTAGCATTTCTGAAAGTAGAGAGATAGTAGTGTTATTTCAAAAAGCTAAAGTCTTGCTGGACTGTTGCCATACGAAAAGATCTCTTACCTAAAAATTAAATGTCCACTTTTAGGCTGCCTAAACACTATTGGTCAATTAATTTTGCCTAAAGTTCATATACTTGTAAGGAAGACATAACAATATTGATTCAAGTCAAGGCATGATTAAGGTCACCACAAAAATCATACAATACTTATTAGTTGTCTGTCAGCAATCAGACATAAAAGTTATTTTACTCTTTAGCATTGCCCTTCCTCCTCCTTGCAGGCTAATTTTCAAATCTTTTTAATAGATCATGTTTATTTTTAACAAACAAGAGAGACCAATGGCCCTTGGCTTTTCTTGATTGCAGAAGATTAAACAAATGGAATAAATAAATACCTGGCTTAATGGAGCCAAGTAAACATGAAGAAAGTGCAAACCCAAGTATTTTAAAGCAGAATTTCTATAGTACACAAGCCAATTCCAAGGAAGAGAAAAAATAAATTAAATTTTGTGAGAGTCCATAGATGCAAAATAACAATTCAGTCCAAAATTAAGATGATAATACAAAATTATAATAGTCAAATTAGTTGTGAACAAAAGGTCTTAAACATTTCTTTACGATATATTTTTCTTGCTGCTTGCATCTGTCTAGCATCACGTGATAAAAAGTGTTATGGGTATTGTTAAGAGTAACAGAATTATTAAAATGTATTTTTGTTGTTTGAGAATTATTGTTATCCAACAAGAAATGTTGAAAACAGAGATGGATTTAAAATTATAGCTTCATGTTGATAAAATTTAAGTTGTCAATTTGGCATTCTTTTATCTGGTTAAATACAGATGGAATAATATAAAATATCCAGTTTACTGGAGACCTCTGCTGGTATTATATATATCCTTGTATTTTTGTTATGGATTACAAATATTTATATGGACCTTAATTATTTCCCATTTTATAGAATAATTAATTGTCTAGTTGTTTTAAAATATCCCATATTATTCATCAAGATTTTTGTTAGTTGAAATCAAGGTAATGATAGTCTTTTAATTTTAAGATACATGTTTCCAAAACCTACTTTATATTATTTACCTGCAAATAGTTAGATATGGTGTATAATGGAACTATGAAATATAACCAACCACAAGAGTAGCCATGTAAATCCACAGAAAAAAAAAGTCTGTTGATTTTAAAGTGGCTTGATTTTGCCCATTTATTTACAATTCAGATTCACAGAAAGTATTTTCTGATTTTGTTCTAAGATCTACTTTGACCCTATGAGTGGTACAATGAGGCTGTGAGTTCAATCCTAGGTAGAGGCAGATATTTCTGTCTCTGGGCATGATGAGACTATATCTGCTGAATATAACTCTGCATTGGCACCAGGAAGGGCATCCGGCCAGTAAACACTCAGCTCCATTCAGTTGCCCGGATTCCACCCCACAAGGAATAATGCAGTCATTAAAAGAAGATGACTTAATTTGATCCTATGATTGTGTATTTTCACAATTCTTATCACTGTTTTTGGATCTGCACAATCCAATTTAATTTTTTTATCACATTTAAACTGCTGTTTTCTTCTAATGTTAAATTAGTTTTTACTATTTTTTCCACATCCATACTACTCTTCTATTGTTTATGTTTGCCTGTACAAATTATAATTTTGAGATTGAAACAACTGTTGAAAGTAACCAGAATAAACACATTCTGTTACTTACAACCTAAATATAGCCTCACAAATCAGTTTTCAAGGGGCACTATTGTTGTCTTAATATTTCCAGTTTAATAATAATGTTCTACAGGATTTGATCCATGTATGATATGTTGCAATATAGACTTCAGAGGGAACTTTATTCTCCCTCAGGTAATGAAATATTTTGTACTTTTGTGCACTCTTTATCTTGCAAATCATATGCATAACAAAAAAAGTTACCTGTAAAAATAATAGACATGTATAGATAGCATTAATAAAGCAAGACAAATGTTTACTGGTTTAGCAGATTTGGTTTTTTCCCTCAAGTATCTCAGAGATTCTGCTTTATTGCATTATTACAAATATCATTATAGATTATTAGATTAATTGCTTGTATACAGTAGATATACCCATGAAAGCCAGTTTGGGACAGTGGTTAAGGCACCATGTTAGAAACCAAGAGAATGTGAGTTCTAGTCCCAATTTAGGCACAAAACCAGCTAGGTGACCTGGGCCAGTCATTCTCTCTTAGCCCTAGGAAGAGAGCAGTGGTAAACTACTTTAAAAATCTTGCCAATAAAACTGCAGAGGCTTGTCCAGCCAGTTAGCAGGCATCAAAGCTGATATACCCAGGTTAAACAATCCCACTACATCTTTGCAGTCTTCATGCTGTATATCTTCAATGTATAGAAGTGACCAAAGTCAATTTTTTAGATTATATATAAACTGTTTTCATGGAAAAATAGCAATCTGACCTTAATCCTACATTTCTTTTCTTTAAGAAAAACATCCATTGGAATAGATTTATTTGTACAATCATAGCAGAAAAGAAATGAATGTTACTCAGATAAATATCCCTGTACTCTTCCTTACAGCTCCTCCCAACTGGAATCAGAAAATAAGTGATATTCAGGTGGCTATAGAAGAAAGTATCTACTGGGAATGTAAGGCAAATGGCAGACCAAAGCCTTCTTATAGCTGGCTGAAGGATGGTGAACTTCTTCTCCCTCAGGTACAAGCAATCTTCCAAATATTGTTGCTCTGAGGTTGGGGATTAAGTTGCAAGGATGTGTTTTCAACATTACTGAAAAATAAAAACAGCAGAAACCACATAGTCTTAAGATTCCATCTGTCCCATTGCAGACTTGTTGTTGTGCTGAGTGAATGTCACAAGATCACCTTGAGCTTTCCATATAGTTAAAACAATGTCATTCAAGTCATACTTTTCAAAAGGCAAGAATCACCCTGGAGCACTTAATTTTCAACCAATGTTCAGCAAATGTTAGGTATTTAAGTGCCATTTTCTCCCTTTGACAAACATTTCATGGAATCAATTGGAACTGAGAAGCTGTGGGATTCCTTTCCAGGGCATATTTGCTTTGAGGAGAAGAAAGATACATAAAATGGCTGCACATTTTTCAATTGCTGCGACGCCACAGGCAAACGAAATATCGCCTGGAACAAAACCTCTCTTAAGTGCTAACTGTGAAAAGCAAAAATGGGAATATAGCTATTCAGGCTATAAACCTCCTTTTTTTCTCTCCTGTTTTTTAGCATGTAAGTTTTAATTGAACTTTATGGAATGTAAACAAGCTCTCTAGTCTGTATCTGTTTCACTTCTATGGACCTCTGCTGACATGGCCAACGAGGGAATTGACCTACCATTAGCAGTGTCACACAGAACTATCTAAGGATTAATGAGCTATAGAAAGAAAGGAAAAGATTTCATCGGCACCTGTCTATTCCTAATCTCACCAAAGGAGATCATTCCAGCCCTTGATTGTCTCAATTTTAAGGGCAAAAACTAAACAAATTGCAAATCGCTGTCACCTGCGTGTTGTGAAACTGTTGTTGCCTAGATTCAATCAAATAAAGACTGTACAACATTACATTTCAACTCCACATGTGAGAAGGAGCCCAACATCTTTTAAAGATTATATTTGTTACATGTTAAGATTTGCTAAAACACACGTTCCTATTGTGTAGAGAAGCACTCTGCTGCTTTTATTGTTGTTATTGGTATTGTGAGTTCTTTATCCTTAGGCTGAACCCTGATTGCCCATTCTTTTGTGCCATGTGCTAATGTGACTTTCTTCATGCTGATCACTAGCAGATGGTTCTGAACTTAAACCACATTAAACTGAAATAAGGATTATTAAAAGGTTATGATTTATATCTTTGGGGTATAACAATTTTAATCTAGTGGGGTGCATACAATTGCTTTGCCCCACTGAACATGATTACTTTTCCATTAACCTTCAAGGGAAAAGAAAGCTGAATTTCTAAAGACTATGTCAGGCTAAGTTAAGCTATAACATGCCATAGGACCACTGTAGTTTTAGATTCAGGTTAATGGGCTTCAAAGAATTATTAATCAAAATAGTTCAGATGCCCCATCACTGAGAACAAGAACGAACTTTGGTATTAATCACAATTCAGTATTGCTTTTCCCCTTTAAGATGATTTGAATTTTGTTAGCACAGATTCCATAATACCAATTATTTATGAATTCGGTTTTTTTTTTCAGCTTTAGTACTGACACCACCTACCTGTTTGACATTTAAAGTAATGTCATTGCAGGAATATATAAATGCCTAAGAACATTTTTTTTTACATTTATGTTATTCATTTAACTATTTTGCAGGAAAGACTTCAGATAGAACATGGAACACTTACCATTCCCAGCGTGAATCTCTCCGACACTGGCATGTATCAGTGTGTGGCAGAAAATAGATATGGAGTCATCTATGTCAGCGCAGAACTGAGCGTAATTGGTGGGCTCCTTTTACTTAAATGCTGTTGAAAAGTTTCTATTGCCTTAAATTGTTTTATTACCTCTAATAAAGTCATTAATTAAAGTAATATTAGAAAAGTTGATTCAAAGCATTTTCTGAAAGTTAGTGGGAATGATTGCTCCTATATGTGAAATGTTTTATGTCATATTTTACTACTGTTTATTTTCAGAACAATAATTAGCTTCTTTGCAACAAAAGAAGTTTTATTATGTATTATCTAACATAAAGATGGACATGTGGGATCCACTGCATGTAAACACAGATACAAACACATATACAAATTCAGTTTTAGAACATATGCTGACATTTGATTAATGTGATACACGTATCTATAGTTTTCCCTTTTCTATTTTATTTGTTTGCTTGCTTGTCTTTTTTGTTTGTAGTTTTTATGGAATCTTTCTTTCTTCTTTCTTTCTTTCTCTTCTTTTTTCTTTTCTTTTTTCTTTTTTCCTTTCCTTTCCTTTCCTTTTTTCTTTTCTTTCTTTTTGATTTTGTAATTTTTTTATTACTTACTGTAAAACTTTCTAATAAATCAATAATAAAAGATTTGAATTGATTATATTTAATTCACTTAAATACAATTATTTGATTGTTCCCTGTGTATAGCAATTAATAATCAGTCTCTTCTGCTGCATTCATAAACACAATTTTAATATTAAATTATAGATATGATGACAACTTTTAGAGATGCTTAAGAGTTGCATGGTCTCTTCTTTCTTTATAGCCTGAGTTGAGTATAGTGTTTATCTGGAGAGCAATAATTCTGTGATGGATTATTAAACGACTAGAGTAAAACCTCAACAGGTTCTGGCAAGGGGTCAATTGCCACTTGAGTGGATTTATCTAATAGGGCAAGATCTTTTTTATCTAATTTATCTAACTGGGCAAGGACAAGATCTTTTCTTACAACCTGGTGAGTTTGTTTTAGATGCTTTGGAATACCAAAGAAGAATTATTGTAATTTTGTGTCTGCATGTTTGCAGATTTGTTTGAAATATTTATCCTGCTATAGCTAAAAATGATACTGGAGGATGGGAGGATCAGCAAAAATGGACCCACGTGGGTAGAGTTTGATCACAGAATTGGTTCTCTGCACACTTCAAATATGATCCATAAAAGGAGTACCTCCCTCTATCCCCTAAAGTGGCTTGACTTTTTTCACACTTCTTTGTGAATCCCCAAAACAGCTCTGCTGCTTTAAGAGTCAGGATTACTTTATTGAATTTATTCCTTAAAATAACAGCATCTCTTTATTTCCTAAAAAGAGTTGTGCTATTTTAAGGAATAGCAGAGAGGTCCTGTTGTCATACAGCATCCAAATCTTCTTAGGTGACAATTTCTTCCAAATGATTTTTGAAGCCTTCAGAACCTGCCAGGCTTTTTAGAAGGCTTTAGTTGCAGTGATGGCAAACCTTTTGGGCTTGGAGTGTCAAAATTCAGAAAATGCTAACTTCTTGTATTTGGGGGAGAATAGTTGTGGCCTAGTGTGAGTAAATGCTGGTATGTTAACCATTGACATGTTTGTCATAGACTCACCATCACTGCACTATTATGTAAGCACATAATATGTAAATTTTATGTAAATTTTCTGCATTTGGCCACACACAATCTATCTACCATTTGTTTAAGAATCATTCGAAAAAATGATTGCTAGTACTATAACTTCAGATCAACACAAAAGATCTGAGCCCGCTGGCTCATTCTGCAACCTCATTTTATTAATTTTACCCTATTTGCTTTTACACCTATTAACAATTGTTAAATATGGTTGTGTTACTTATGCTACTGTGAGAAACCTATTAGGTGAAATAAACCTAAGATTCAGTAAAAAGGCCACCATGTCAATACCACACAGAGAACAGCCCAAAACATACAGAGAAGTTCCTTGGCTCTAGCATGAGTCCTGAAATCTCAGGGGAATAAAGAACTCTGGTCCCAGTGACTGACCCAGATTGGATCCTTTAATAAAAAGGTTTCATTTTTAAAACAGTGAATAAATTTTTGATTAGATTTTTATGTTTGAAAAAGAATGTTCAGCAGCATAAATTTGATCTGCTCAGAAGATTTAAAATATTTCATAAGCAGAATTTTATTTTTTGCTCATTTTTTTTAAACCAATAGAAGTTTTCAGGGAAAAACACATCTTTCCACTTCTTTGGGAAGAAAGAGCAATAGAGTTCAGCAAAATAGGATCCATACTAGAAAGTTTAATCTCATATAAGATTATATCATATAAAAGGAATCTAAAGAAAACTCTGGATGCCTTCAAAATCTATTAAGTTACTCCAGGGAGTCCTCATTTATCAACCATGATTGGAAGGGGCAACTCTTTTGCTGAATGAAGTGATCACTAAGTGCAAAATCACGTTGTCCCACCTGTGTTCTCCTTTTCCCCATTGCTAGACCCCTTAGACAGCACAGGGATAGCTGGCTCAAAACTGACAAGACCAATCATTCTTCCTCTCTTTTAGCTCTTCTTGTCCAGTCTCTTTCTCTGCAGGGGGAAAAAAAACAAAGGTCAGACACAGGTCAATTTGTACTGACTATAGTAATAATCATATGACTAAGAGATAGCACCGTTGTAACTTTGAACAATCAATGAATGAGACAGTATGTAAGTCAGGACTACCTATAGTATATTATTGTACAGCATACTTATAGAAATACAAATTATGTATAACGTAAAAGTGTTCAATTTTGTCTTGTGTTAAATTGTTTCTAGTACCTATAAAAATTTTGTCTAAGCATAAAGATGTAACAATGAAAATTAGAAGAATATTTCTACATTTATTGTTACAAAGGTAACATGATATGCAACAGTTCCTAATTAGTTGAAAACAATTAAACATACTAGAATGAGTGGATAAAATGCACATTTTTCCAGACATCCATATTAAAGAAATCAGTCTTGTAGGAAGTCTTAAGGAAGATAAGATAAGACTGTGCAATCACAGAGCTGCAGTAGCTAGATCTTGGTATGATCCAATTATTTAAGATACATACTAACTTGAAAAGGATAGGCCATTTTCATCTGATCTCAAACTTTCCCAACTTGATATAGTTTTTGCTTAGAAAACAAAATCAGGAAATGAAATGTATTCAAACCTCGGGGGAGGGAAGGGAAATTTCACATATTAATGGTATTTTGAAAGTGAAATTGTCAAGAGGAAGAGGTTTGTATTAAAAAAAAAGTCACAATGATCAACAGCTCTAGAAGTAATTTCATTTTAATGTATATTCATAGGCAAATATTCCTTTGAAAAAGGTATGGTTTTCAAAGCACAATCAATTTGTGCAACTAGCTTTTTATTTTTCACTATTGTGTGCAAGCTATTGAAGTCCCAAATATAATGATTGTAACTATAGTTTTGATAAAATGTAACTTAGGAAAAAAAACATTAAAAAGCAGTCAATAATTCTTTACCTTCTTTAGCAACCGTTTGCAAACACAATAGTAATTAAAAAAAAACATTTCCCAGCCAATGCATGCACTTATGACTAAATTTCATGCACCCGACACCAGATTGCGAGTACGTCTGGCATAGCTGCCCAAGAGAGCTTTATCTAAATGAAATGGCAGCAATAGCAATAGCACGTAGACTCATGTACAGAGTTTACATAGTCAGCATATTGCTCCCGACAATCAGGATCCTCTCTCCCTCTCTCACTCTCTCTCTCCCATCCTCCCTCCCTCCTCCTATTTCATTTAGTAACAAACTTGCTGGAATGGACAATGATTGCTAAATGAGGAGAAGGTATATAGGTTCTTAATATAATGAGATAGACCTGAAAATATTTTTTCCCATACAGATCAATCTTTTGTTATAAAAGATGTATCTTTAGGGAATTATTTTTAAATGAAATAATCATTCAATGAAACTATGGTATGTGCACAAATACCATTCGTCAAATAAGATATATTCTGTATTGCATAACAAAGTAAAAGGAAATTGGAGCCTAATTTTATTTTGTTAGGAGATAGCCATCATTATTATTTTATATTTGAGCCACTGGCAATCTAAAAATCTTAGTTCTTGTCAAACAAATGTGCGTATATTCTCCATATATCCAAATCTTACAATGGATTTCTTTTAAACACATTGATTTGGTAGTCTGCTCAGTACTAATAGTTTCCATTTTACATTCATCTTTTTCCAGGATTTTTTATGATTCTCACTAGAGTACCATGCATTGGAATACAGGTAGTCTTTGACTTACAACAGTTTGTTTAGTAACCAATTAAAGTTACAAGGCACTGGGAAAAGTGATTTATGACCCTTTTTCACACAATCATTGCAGCATCCTTATAGTTACATAATCCAAATTCAGATGTTTGGCAGATGCTGAATATTTACAACAGTTGCAGTATCCCGGGGTCATGTAATCATCTTTTGCGACCTTCTGACAAGCAAATTCAGTTTCACTTTACAGTCGGGGTTACTAACTTAACAGTTTCAGTCATTCAGTTAACAACTGTCTCACTTAGCAAGAATTTCTAACTCATTTAGAAATTCTGGACTCAATTGTAGTCAGAAACAATTGAGGAATTGCTACGTATCACTTAAAGAATTCCTTTTGAAGCCTAGTCTTGGAAATAAAATTCAAGCTTTTTATCTGATGCTAAATGATGCTAAAGATGTATTCTTGAGATAACAAGAACTGGGGGTTTTTTATTAGAAAACTATGCTTGAGAAAATTATTGTACAAGCTAGATAGGTCTATCAGTTTAAATCTTTTCAAAACGCAACATCTCCATGCAATATCAATATTGCCCTAGTTTTGCCATTATGTCTGCCACAAAAGGAAAGTAGTTGCTAAGGAACAACCATTGAAGGAGATCTATTATAATGAAAATATAGTACTGATTCACTAGTTGCAGAGAAGGTATGTCCCCTTATTCAACAAAATGATTTTGAACATAAGTTTGCATTTTGTTTGTACAGGGAGACTTACAGCAGTTCATTTAGTGACCATTCAAAGCTGCAATGGCACTGAAAAAAGTGACTTGTGACCATTTTTTTTTACAGTTACAACCTTTATAGTATCCCCATGATCATGTGATCAAAATTCAAACACTTGGCAACTGATTCATACATATGACCATTGCTGTGTCCCAAGGTCATGTGATCATCTTTTACAATCTTTTGACAAGCAACATCAATGGGGAAGACAGATACACTTAACAACTGTGTTTCTAACTTAACTGCAGTGATTCATTTAACAACTGTGGCAAGAAAGGTCGTAA
>AZIM01000404.1:201100-211132 GCA_000516915.1 Ophiophagus hannah | reverse complement strand
TAGGGTCTCCCACTTGGGCAGGGGGTTGGACTAGATGACTTACAAGGTCCCTTCCAACTCTAATTATCTGTTATCTGTTATTTATTTGTTTCTAGATGTTTACATATCTGTTTTTGATTATTTTTTCAAGTATCTTCTTAGGTATTGATGTCAGGCTGATTAGTCTGTAGTTTCCTGGATCTGTTTTCCCCCCTTTTTTGAAGATGGGAACCACATCAGCTCTTTTCCAATGCTTAGTTTCCAAATGCTCCAGGATTTTTTAAAAATATGGTACAATGGTTCTGAGATAACATCTGCCAGCTCCTTCAGAATTCTGCGATGTAATCCATCAGGTCCTGGTGATTTATATATCGAGATCAGACAGGTGTTTTCTTATCATTCTCTTGCTTATTTTAATTTTTATTTCTAGTCTGTCTTTTACAATTATGTTTTTGATAGGTTGGGCTATAGTTTCTTTTTGCATGAAGACTGATGCAAAGAATGAGTTAAGCAGCTCTCTACTGTCTGTTACCTCCCTGCTATCTTTTCTCTTTAGTGGACCAACTGTTTCCTTGACTTTTTTCTTGTTATTAATATGTTGAAAGAAGCTTTTTTATTATCTTTGACTTTTGTTGCAAGTCTTTGTTCATTGTGAGCCTTTGCTTTCCTGACTTCATTTGCAGATTTGGGCTATTGGCTGATATTCTGGTTTAGTTATGTGTCCCTCTTTCCATTTTTTGTACTTATCCTTTTTTTCTTTAATAAAACTTAATTCAGCAGTAACAGTATAACATAGTTGGAAAGGTCCTTGGAAGTTTTTTAGTTCAACCCTTGTTGAAGAATGTGACCCTTTATCATTCTGGACAAATGGCTACCCAATCTCTTCTTAAAAATCTCCAGTGATGGAGCACCCACAACTTCTAGAGTTAGTTATAGGTCAGATCTCTCCTTTATAAGTTTCCATCCGTTACTTCTTCTCCTGCCTTCGAGTGTTTTATAGAATAGATCTTAATTAATTTTGGTAGAAGATCTTTGTGATCTGAGCTACAATCAGCAGAAGTCTTACTGATTTAATCAATCTCCATCTTTTTTGCAAAATATATAGTCAATTTGATTTTGGTGTTATCCATTCAGTGTCCAACTATAAAGTAATCTTTTAAGTTTTGAAAGAAGGCATTTACCATAAACTCTGAACGATCTCGGCAGACCACTACTAGTCTGTCTCTAGATTCTTTTTATACGTCATTTCCCCTCATTATTCCACATGCTGTTTCACTTCAAACTTGTATTTAACATGGCATCTGTTTTTGATGTATCAATAAGATGCTGCAAGTCATCATAGAAGTGTTCAAATTTCATTTCTTGTGCATCTGTAGTTTAGAGCATTGCATGGATTGTCATGATGTTGTTTGGCTTGACTTGGACTTGAATTGAGTTCATTCTATCATTTTGGGGTTCATCCAATCACTGACTTTGACACTCTTTTGTTAATAACAATAGTTACTCAACTTCTTCTATTATTTTCTTGTCTGCAGTAGATCCAATGCTCCTCTCATGTGAAACAACTTATTTCAGTCCGTCTCAGTTTGCTGGTTCCCAGAAAGTCAATGTTCAGTCTTACATTTCTCTTCTAACAAATGTCTATCATAGTTCATAGTTTTATCATATCATATTTGCAGATATCTTTTGCCTCTCACACATCAGGAGCTGAAGTCCTTTGGGCTTTAAGCCAAAGATATCATAAGTATCAACACTACTTGTGGTTTTGGATGATTGAATTGATAGCTCAATGAATTGGAAGTCATGGTGTAGGAAGAAAATGCTTATAGATTATATCATGTTAAAAAGAATGGACTATTGATTTATGCAACATGATTGTTAAACGTGATCCTTAAAGCCAATTACATTCTATGTGCATCATAAATTTGCTGTAATAATCTAAAACTCATCCAAATTAAGCAACACTAAGTAAGCTATTCTCCATTATAATAGAACAATTTTAAGGTTCTTAACTGATAGTCTCAATTTTTCCAGTGACTTACGCATTATATAGAGTTGCCAAACCAATATAGGGAGAACTTATATAAATGGTATTTTATATTAATGCTTTGCAGTCTCCAGAAAATTCTTACAAATCAACTTCCATAAAAATGCCAATTGTTCCTTAGTTGTTTAAACTGTTTTAAAATACATAGTTTATTCTATCTGCTGAAGTATTACTTGCATTTATCCATTTACAGACATACTATTTTGGAAGATGGAACTCTAAAAATTGCCAATGTTACCAAAGCAGATGCTGGGAGTTATACATGTATAGCAACAAATCATTTTGGCATAGCCAGCAGCACTGGGAACCTGATAGTAAAAGGTAAGATATTACCTTCACGAGATAGTTCCTTAGGCTGAGTTCCAGTAAGATATCTGTGAATTTGTACATCTTGGAAAGTTTTTAAAAATGATTAAATTTGCATGTAGATTTCTGAAAAGCTACTTTTCTGAAATATATATGAAAACAGAGAGAGAAGGAGAGAGAGAGAGAGAAGAGAGAGAGAATATACATGTACAGATATGAATTAAGTACTTCAAATATATAATTGCCATATTTGTTATTTTATTTTTTAGAGGAAAATCCTTACACTCACAATTATTTTTCTTCATGCATACTAATTATTCTTCCTCAGGTTTCATACCAGGTGAGAAATTCCTTTCTCATCTACAGAAAAATAGTGTTAATAAAAAAAAAAGACTCACTGAAAATAATAAAGTGAATGCCATATTCACACATATACTTTGTAAAACTCTTAAACTAGATGCATTGTTTTTGTTTCAAAAACATTTGCTTCTGCATCTCTTCTGTTCAGAAAATGTGCCTTATTATGATAATAGTGCAGGTGTTTGTGTCAGAAAACCACAGACCACTCAGCAGAGTAAGCAGAAAAGTGAACAAAACAGCACTGCGAAGGAAATAATACAAAATTCTTACTAAAGATAATCCTCTGTAACAGATTGGGAGCAAGACTAAAAAAGATTATTAACTGCAATTAAATACACCACACTATTCCAGAATGTAAAGCCACCCAAATGTTAATAATTTTGGATTCCTTTTATCAATACAATTTTATATTAGTTTATTTCTTTATCTTCTGAAGAATGTTTGGTGTTGCCTATGCAATTGTTGAAACCTCCTTTATGTGTGTTCTCTCTTCATCAAGCTAATTTTTTGTTCCGTGTGTTTGTTCTTTTTTTAAACTAGCATATACATTTTTCAATTGGTTTTGCATTTTATTGCCTGTTTTAATCCCACGAGCACATAATGGTTTTTCTGCAGAACCCCAATAGTCTCCCATTCAGCAGTTATCTTACAGGGCAAGCTCTGCTTAGTTTCAACAACCCAACTCTCATCATGTGTCTGTAGTCTCTAGGCACATATATGCTTGGGTAACATTTTATAGACAAACATATAAAACTTCCTTTATGAGAGAAGCTAACCAAGAACTGCATGTGGTTTAATCAGTTTCACCAATTCATTGATTTTTATGGAACTAGAGAGAACAGCTGCAATAAGGAAAACGAGTGAACATATTTTGTTTTACTTCCTCTTCCTGCTGTGAGGTTTCCCCATTCCTTCCGTGCTCCATTACATTGATGCATTTATCAAGCTATTGATGCTACAACAGAAATACTGCTATTGTGTTCACAAAGAGAATGCTGCTTGTGTATGCTCCCAAATAATTGTCTGTAAGAAATGAAGCCTGCAATTTTGTACACAGTTGAACTGGTTTAGGATTATGGTGTTCAAGGAGGCAAAAGTGTGGTCCTTTTTTAATAACTATTAAATCAGCACTAAAAATGGGTTATTAGGGCTTTATAATAGTGATAGAAGTAGTGAGTCTTTAATCAAGCAAAAAATCATAGTTCCAATTTGTGATCTATTATATTCTGCTGAACAACATTGCTGGTTGTTTGATTATTTTAGCCCTTAACTTTATTAATTTAAGAGAATCCACCCCACAAAAATAAGTGCTTCAACTGATGTAAGATTTTTAAAGAAAATCCTTCAAAATACATAAGTGTAATCTATCTTGTTGAGATAAAATTAGTACATATTATATTTTCCTTGCAATAATAGTCCTATTTTTCCCCAAGAAATAACCAATGCATAATTCTAACACAATAGCCAATATTCTTCTTTTAATGTACCTCAAGGCTCCATAATCTATATATAAAAACACTCTTTTACCAAATTAAATGGAATAGTAAAATGTCAGTCATAGCATTTCTAATTGAGCAGATGTGCTGATACTGACAAATGTTTTAAATTAAATTATACACTTTTGATGAGTAGTCTTGCATCTGATATAGTAAGTCTTTATAAATCTGATAAACACTTTCATCACCCTCTTCTTGAGGAAGGGAGTAGGAATGGAAAAAACATGTATTGGAAAACAGATTAAAAGGTATTGATGTACTGCTTTGTAATTAATCACAGTTTTATAACCCAGTCAGTTTAATTCTGCCAGACTGAAGTGAAAGGGGCCCCATTTTGTTTTCTTCTCTATATATCTATTTTTCAGTGTGTATTGTACTATTCAAGGCATACTAACTTTGGTCAAAGCTGGAAACTCTACATGTACAGTCATGATGAAGAACGCATTAGAAAATATATATAAATCACAATTGTATAACTGTAAAATTTGGGAAATGAATTTATTTTTGAAATAATGACAATGCTTTTAAATAATAGCAGGAATAATATCAGCAACAACAATTAGCACTTTTCACTGATACATCAGCTCACTTGTGATACATTTAATTTGTTTAATTTTCAGTTTTTCTTGTCTTATCTTTGCATTTTTCCTGTAGTATTCATAGATGTGCATTATAGAAATAAGCACTATGTAAATTGACTCTTGTTCACATGTATAGCATGAATTACTGGCAGACAGGGATTTTTTATACTTTTAGAATCATTAAATGGACATTTCAGTGTCCATTTAAGTAGGGGCTTAAGGATAGGTCCATTTAAGTATAGGTGCTCAACTGATGTTTTATTAACATAGGCATTCCTTCACTTTGTCATAAGTTGAAAGTGATTGATTCTGACTCAATTCTATTATTGGTTGCTTACGTGCCATCAGGTTGGTGTCAACTCTTAGATACCACAGAGGTAAATTTTCACAATATCTTCCAAGTTTTCCAATGGTGCACAATTAACTCTGTAATTGATCCACTTTTGCCAGCACTAGAGAGAGCCAGGACTTTGCATAATGTGTCCAAACTCAAGGCCCACGGGCTGAATCTGGCCCACAGAGTACTTAAATATGGCCCGTGGATGTGGCCTGGAAATAACAAAAGACTGTCCCATGGTACTGTCACCAGCTACTGGTGGCTAAAATGGGCTGTGTGCGGCCCCCGTGCATCTCATTTTCACCGTCCATGGCCTCCTGCAGCACTCTGCTGGCCAAAAACAGCCCAAAAATGGGCTGAAAAGGGGGCTGAAAACAGACCTGAAAATGGGCCAAAATGGCCCCAAAATGGGCAGGAAAATGGCCTATAAATGGGCCAAAAACATGCTGGAAAATGGCCTGGAAAACAGCCCCAAAAACAGGCCTGAAATGAGTTGAAAAACAGCCTTGAAAACAGCCAGCAGAGTGCTGCAGGAGGAGAGTGAAAACTAGGTGCAAGGGGCCACGTGCGGACCTTCTGCATCCTGTTTTGGCCAGCAGGGTGCTGCAGGAGGCATCTGCCCCTCCCCTCCCCCCCCCCCCCCGCCNTGGCCCACAGAGGAGAACTACATTGCTGATGTGGCCCTCAAAGAAATCCAGTTTGACACCCCTGTTCTAGCCTATTGAAGGTATTCTCAGACATTTTCTTTAACAACAAATTTCAGAAGCATCAATATTCTTTCTATCCAGCTTCTTGAAGGTCAAACTTTCACTTCCATAGAGTGTCATGTGCACATTGGTTGCACTATTCTGATCTTTGTAGGTATAAATGCATCATAGCATCTGTATATACCTTTTCCATGGACTATTGAGATGTGCTAGTCTGTGGTGTATTTCTTGACTGCTTGTTTCTGTAGTGTTGATGGTTGATCCTAAAAGACAAAATCTTATCTACCACTTATTATCTTCATTGCCAGATCTATTACTGGTTGTTCTACTTGTTATCATTAGTGTAGTCTTTATTTTTAGTTTATATCCACTTTTTTATTGTGTTCCTTGACTTTTATTACTGGAGCTTGCAGGTCTTTTGCCCTTTCAGCTATCAAAGCACCATTACCATTAATGGGAGCAATATGCTGCATGGAGCAGAGAATATACCAGAAGGCAAAAAGCCTGGACATTAACTCTAATCCAAATTATTTACATCTATCCCACAATATGGCCTATACAATGAAAAAAAAACTCTTTGGAAGTCTAAACAAACCATAAAAGTACTTTCATTTTATGCTGATATTAGTGAGTATCTATGTCCAGAACAAACATAGGCAAATCCACAGATATTCATCACACTATTCTTTCTAAAGCAATATTACACAAGGTACAGAATGGGAGTAAGAAATAATAAGCTAAAGAAATCAAAGATAGAAAAATAAAGGGAAATATGGCTACATCTAGGTTATAAAAACATTCATTCATTATACCTTTCGATAACTCTGCTGTCCATCATGGGTTTTTACCCTTTGTACAAGAGAAATTAAGCATGTTAGTGAAAAGTTTAAAATCCTTTGTACTAGAATTTTGCCGCTAATGCTTTACAAATAAATATGTATTTTTATTTATGTATTTTTCTTCTGGGCTAGTACAGGGTCTGATTCATGGAATTTGCAAGTTAAAATGTTTTAGTGAAAGAAATATTATAGAATTGAAAAGGAAGTTAAATTCTCTTTCTGCATCTTTATCCTTCTGAGTCTCATAGTAACAATAACAAGAGTGCCATAATGCTAGTGTTTATTTAGCAAAATAAGCAATGCAGCTATTTCGTTTCCTTTCTTCTTCTTATGAGAGATATCTTAAAAATTCCCCTGTGTTATTCTGTTTCAGATAATAGTCACTTCAAAAATAGTTTTGAAGCAAGTACTGAAATTCCCTGGGATATTTTCTGTAGTCTTAACGGAACTTATTTTAATACAATTCTCTGAGTCAAAAAATGTATTTTCCATTTTTATTTATTACAAAGTAAAATAGACAAAACTGTATCAATAGACCCCAATAGTAGTTTTGTATGACATTTATTTTGCTTCAACGCAATAAAATGCACTAGATTTCTATATCAAGACTACTAAATAAATCTTTAAAAAAATGTCTGAATGACACAAAAGTAAGCTAAACAAACAGCTGAAGTAGCTTCATCACGAATTCTATTTTTATATTCTTCCTATTGTCATATGTACATAATAATTTTTGTCATACTTGACAAATAATTACAAATCCATAACCTGAAATAACACCCATGTTCTCTTCCATACTGTAGAACAGGGCTGTCAAAACTCGCGCCATCACGTCATCATGTCATATATTGCAACTTTTTTTTCCCTTCGCTAAACTGAGGGTGGGCGTGGCCAGCACATGATGCATCCGGCCCGCCGGCCACCAGTTTGACACCCCGATGTAGAATATTCTTACAATATTCAAACATCTTTATTCATTCCTGTGGTAACTTAAGTAAACATAGGTGAAACCAGACTTGCAACTTCTTGAATGTTGGCAACAATCTACTGTTAACTTTCTGGAAGTCTGTTTATTTAAAAAGCAAAGAATTTCTGACTCTGACATAATTTTATGGTCCTTCTTAGTTCTATGATAAATCCTCTGAGGAACTCCACACCAGCTCTTCAATATTGTAGCTCCCATGTGGGATTGTTGCATTCAGAAGCATGCTTCAAATATATGTTATCTTCACAAGGTTCCAAATCTATAAGGATACTTAAAGCTCACTTTTTCTTTGCATTATAATATTAGTCCTCACCTTAGCTAAATGCATTATAATGTCATGTAAGAGGAGGGAATTATTACCATATTCCTACTTCCTGTAAATCCAAGAGAGCTTTTTCTGCTGAGTAGTATATTTTACAAGTCCTTCTGAGGAAACTGTAAGAACTTTCCAAGCTATCTACTGAGATTCATGTGGAGAAACTTTAGTAGCAGTAGTTGTAGAATGTCCACAAGGTTGTCCTTCTGTGGCATGATTGGGCAATTTTAGACATATTTATACTGTGTTTAAATGACAGCATTTATCATTTTGCCAGATAAAGTGCACATTAGACTGTCTGGGGATAATCAGTATCCTTCCAGAAATCATAATCATCTGTTTTTAAGCCCGTAGCATGTAAAGAAGATTTTCTAGACTGATTATTTAATTGCTGTATCATTGGACAGTGGGAACACTTTTGCTTTGAAGCTAGTGTTAGCGGCACTCAGCAATCTGTTAAACACATAATTTGCTTTTTGCTATTATTCCATCTACCTGCCCTTTTCCAACACATTGTTTTCTTTTTTGCAAATCTTTAACTGCTGATCCTTTTTTCTTCTAAGGATGCTCTTATCCATTATTGTTTCTAATTAGCCTGTTTATTTTCCTGAGCTTTCCTCTATCTCTATCTCTGCACACTTCCTCTTGCTTGCATCTCTCTCAGACCTCCTAAGCAGCTTGCAAACATAAATGAAACACAGCCACCTGTTTTTCTCCTTCAAGACAGGCTTATCCGCCTTACTGTATTTTGCAAATAATTGTTTTGTGTATTGCAATCTTTCCCACTGAGAGACTGGCAAAACTTATATCTCCTTCCTTCAGACAGAATGAACCACCCATGCTATTTATTGCTCATGTAGCCTTTGCTATAACACTAGAACCCATCCTGAGTGTGAGAGCTACTTTCCTGCAGAGATGTTCCAAGCAGAATCTTTTCCAACACCTCTAAAAACAACAAAGTTCAACAAGCTCTACTGCTTAACAAATCTGTTCTGTTATGTAGCAGTCTGCCTACTCCTAGAAGCTTTGTAGTCTCTCTGTGCATGGAGCTGGCAAATAGTCAAGAAAACTTAACCATGAGACCAATTTGCAAAACTCATTTCCATTAATCAGCAGGGAGATAGGCAAAGAGAGTGATATGCTTCTACTTTGGCCATAGCAGCTGGGCACAAAAGGCAAAATGTCGGTGCAGGGAACTGGGAAAGAAGGCAGCTGGGCACATGAATACTTGCTATGCTGGGGTGGGGTGGCTGAGATTTCCTAGAGCATGGCAACCAGGCCCAGAGCTGTGCAATTGGGGAGCAGCTTGCTCTCCTGCAAGGCATAGAGAGAGCTGGGAGAGTCAAAAGGGCATAGATGAGGGGAGATAGGTGGAGGTAGTGACTTGAAGCACCCTGCGGACATAAGTGTGTCCAGACTGCCAATACCCAAATTTTGACTGCAAGACCATGGGGCCACTGCACTGCATATAACTTGGAGCATGTCAGTCTATTTTTTTCAGTACCTTCATAACTTCAAACCCTAACCTTAACTTAAGGCGACGTCCTCGGTGCCCTCGGTGTTGTCGGACTCGGCTGGAGGGGATGAAGATGGCGGCCCGGTGCAGCAGGGACCCTGACTCCGTTTTATGGGGTCAGTGGAAGCCCGAGCAGTGCTGAGGCCTGGCAGTGGCTTCTTTGATGAGGGTAACAGCGGGAGATGGCGGTGGACGGTTGCTGGCACGGCAACGGGGTGTGTGTGTGTGGATGCTGCCTGGCACTGCTGTAAGCAGCGCGGATGTCTGGAGTCCTGGGGCTTGTCAGGTGCTGTGGATTTGAATGCCATCGGAGGGTTTGCCCTGAATTAGCCCTGTTTTGAGGGGCTCCGGGTTGAGATCTGTGCCGCTTCTGCAGTTTTCTGCAGGTAGACTGGTGTATTATCCCAGTGGATTTTCATCTGCTCCCTTCACCCGGACCTGCGTTTGGGGCCTTATGGCTCCTTTCTGCTGTGTCACCGGCTGGGGCCTGCCCTCCAGCTCTGTCGGGGGCCTTCTTCGGCCATTTGCCTTTCGCCAGGACGTTGCTGCTTGTTATTTGTCAT
>AZIM01000404.1:162849-173455 GCA_000516915.1 Ophiophagus hannah | reverse complement strand
TACCCTGCAAAGGGTCCACCCTCTCCTCCCGCTGTAAGAGGGAGCACGTGACCCTGAACAGGGCGGCCAGGCGGTCATCAGCAGACGCTATGAGAGTGGAGAGGTAAACCCTCCTCGCGCCCCCGCAGCTACCAGATAAGTCCTAATATAGGATCTTAACTGGGCTTTAGTTAGGCTTAATATATATTCTTTTTCTTACTTTCTCTTTGGCAGTCATGGGGGAAGGGTTGTTGGCTTGCCACATTCCTAAGGAGGGAGGAGTGGAGATACAGAGAGTTGTTTAGGCTAGGTGATCATTCTTCCTGTGGGAACCCGAGCTGTCTGTGCCTAGGCACTGGAGGTGGAGATTTATGACATCAAGCAACGTTGAATTACTTCTATTGAAGAATGTGATTTTGGGGGGGTTGTTTCTAACTTCTAATATGTGGGCTAATTCTGGGTTGTGTCAGATCCGGAATTACCATGGATTTTGCCAATTTGATGCTTTCCTAAATAAAAGAAATTGTCTTGGAAGATGGACTTTGTGCTTTTCTTTTGAAAATGGATTTCATCACTTCGAAACCTGACAGTGACCTTCTGACAAGCAAAATCAGTGAGGAAGTCAGATTCACTTAACAACCATGTTACTAACTTAACAAGTACAGTCATTCATTTAACAACTGTGGCAAGAAAGGTCACAAAACAGGCAGAACTCACTTAACAACTGTCTCACTTAGCAACAGAAATTTGGGGCTCAATTATGGTCGTAAATTGAGGACTACCTGTATTCAGCGAAGAATGCAAACATTTTCTTAAACTTGCTATCATTAACAACAGGGAGAAGCAGCCCAGCTGGGCCAGCAGTCAGCTTCTTTGCCAAAAGATTTTGCCTTAAGTCTGTGCACATACTTTAAAATGCTGCATCTTCACACTAGACTTGGTAGAAAGCTGAGTAAAATGGAGAATAAGATTTAACCAATCAGATTATCTGCATGTCTTCCTTTTCTAGATAGGCATAACTCTGAAGCTTCCTGAAGACATAAGATGAAAAATAGGATGGTGAAGCAGTCCTAGGACTAAACATCATCCCAACCCTTGGATTAATGATATGAAGATAAATTGAGAAAAGAAAGATGAAAGAATCCACATCCTTTCTCCAGAATGCAGAATGTATTAAGGCCACCTGCAGTGCTGCTGTTTCCTTTGTCATATCTATATCCCTATTTATAACAGCAAAGAAGTAATGACTTTTGCCAAGAAGTAATGTGTAATGCTTGCTTGAAGGATCTCAGGCTTCAGCGCTATCAGCAGATATTCAATTCATGTGCTGTTACATACTTAAATAGCAAAAATCTTTTTGTTTCTTGTTCGGGAAAAGAAGTACAGCTGCAGTACAAAAAACTGCTGATAGGAACAGAAATCCCTATCCTCTGATCTTGCAGTGACTCCTACAGTTAAAAATGCTTCAGACTGCTTTTGTAAAATGTAAGGACCCCTTACAAATCAGTTTGATTCTGGCTTATCCTACAAAGGAGATACTTTATTCTGTATAGGCGTTCCTCTGAGATATTGTGTGGTTCCAGACCACTACAATAAAGCAAATATATTACAATAAAAGTGAGTCATATGAATGTTTGGCTTTCCCAGTGTATATAAAGGTTATGTTTACATTGTGCTGTTGCCCATTCATTGGGTAATAGCATTGTATCTAAAAAATATACACATCATAATTAAAGAAATACTTTATTGCTCAAAAATGCTCATCATCATCAAAGCCTTTAGTAATTTGTGATCTTTTTGCTGGTGGAGGGTTTTGTGGGAAAAAACCCCACAGTATTTCTGAAGTATTTATGAACAGAGTTGGGAGGTCCTTGAAGTGGACAACCTCCTGCTTGTCCACTTCAGACAAACAGTTATCCAATCTCTTTTTAAAAACTTCCANNNNTGGAGCATTCACAACCTCTGGAGGCAACTTGTTCTACTGATTAATTGTTCTGTCAGGAAATTTTTCCTTAGTTCTAAGTTGTTTCTCTCCTTGACTAGTTTCCACCCATTGCTTCTTGTCCTGTCCTCAGGTGCTTTGGGGAATAGCTTGACTTCCTCTTCTTTGTGGTAGCACCTGAGATATTGGGACACTGCTATCATGTCATCCCTAGTCCTTCTTTTCATCAAACTAGACATACCCAGTTCCAGAGTTTTAGCCTCCAGTCCCCTAATCAACTTTGTTGCTCTTCTCTTTAAAAAGAGAAACTCTGTATCAAAAATGCACATAAAAATATGTTGGGTAGATTTGATTATCTACCATCAAGGCAGTGTCAACTCTTAGTGATCACATAGATTTTTTCCCGTGACAATTGATCCCTAACTTAGTCCTTTGGGTCTTCCACAGTGCACTCATCGCCACTGTAAGTGACTCCCATCCACCTTGCTACTGGTCATCCTACTCTTCTCTTTCCTTCTCCTTTTCCCAGCATTAAGCCTTCTCCAGAGAACTAGGCTCTTCATGAATTGTGTCCGGAATAGGGTCATTTCAGCCTGGTCATTTGTGCTTTAAGTAATAACTTTGGGAGGATTTGTTCAATGATCCATTTGTTTGTTTTGTTGCACTAAGTCCAACTTTACTTCCTTAGAATGTCACAGGAAATACCTCCTTGCACTATATCCTTAACTGTTGAACTGTTCTGAATTCATGCTTACTTAAAACAAATTTCCCTAAACATTATTTGCCAAGCGATATGCTTGGAAAAAGGGGAGGAGAGGTCAGAAAACAGATCATACATCTGATAGAACAGTGTTGGGAAGAGCAAGAATCTCTGACTGTCATTCAATCAGCAATAACAGCAACTAAAATAACTTCTGAAACAAGAATAAATTACACTGCCAGACCTAAGACAATATGAAGAAGAAGGAGGAGGAATGGATTTGTATTTGGAGAATAATTCTGGCATTTAAATTATTATTTTTTTCAGTACAACTGTGCTCAGAAACTCCCTCCAGGTTTGTGTCTACTGCCTGACCTGTTTTGCATTGGTAGATCATGAGATTCTATTAAGAAGTAGATTCTGAAATCTGGAAATAGGCTTAATGCCATACAGAATGCCTAAACAAATTATCAAGCCTTCTTAAGCAAAAATGTACATGTATACCCACATTAAACATAACTTAATTTTTACTGATATTTCTATTTCTATACACTTAAATATACACAAAAATAACATGTTAAGTCTAAGCTGATTTTATAATTAAATGAACATTTTTGACAATTCGGATTGGATATGTTTGACTGGTAATCAGTTTCATTATATGAAGACATCCCTACCTGCCAGCAGTGTGTGTGTGAGTGTGTGTGTGTGTTTTATACTACACTTTTCACTTGCTGCTGCAATGTCATTAAATAGAACTTTTTACTTCTTGAAGTCCTTGAAAAGAGATTAGTAAGCTTTCTCCTTGGGGGTGATTTGTAAATTGCTTTGCAGAGGGCTTAAGCTCATGATGAATATAGCTAGAAAAAGTTTCATCAGAGTTGCATTTGGGTGTCATTTTTTATCAGATTTGTTTCAACCACTCACAGAATACAATATATCAAAGTATATCCCTGGTTTATTATTTTTTTTACAGAACATTATTGGTTTTTAAAAATGATGCTTTTCCAGATAATGGGCATTTATGGATTTCAACTGGATGAGATGTTTCAAGACTCATTCAGAATTTTTTTAAAAAAGGGAAGATTGGCAATATTTACAGATATTATTGATTTTTTTTCTCCTTTACAACCAAAGTCAATATAACTTTAGGGGATACACAGATGATTGTGTTTAACATATTTGCCTGATGAATAAATTTACATATATGCAAAAACAGCAAACAAGAATGTATATATACATGTACATAAATACATACACACATATACACACACTCACAAATGTACCCACCATTCTATTTCCTTTTGGGGAAGCAACAGTATGTCAAGTGTATAAAAGTAATTAAAATTATTAAATAATTTATTTATTTAAAAGTTTAAAAAGAGTATTAGAGACATTTGGCAAGGGGAAAAAAGGGAAATAACTAATTTCAAACAATTCCATTCTCCAGAGGACCAGTTTAGTCTAGTGGTTAAGGCATCAGGCTAGAAAATGGGAGACTGTGAATTCAAGTCTTGCTTTAGTCATGAAAGCCAGATGGGTGACTTGAGCCAGTTACTCTTTCTCTCAGCCCACCCATCTCAGAGGGTTGTGGATGTGGGGAAAATAGGAGTGTTGGATATGTTCAAATTCATATTTTAAAAAGAAAAGTTTCACATCTGCATGTTTTCGACCTCTGATTCTTTCTCTGAACCTGGTTCATTTTGTTACCCAACTCATCGATGTTAGAAAGAAATAAGGTTTGCTGTCTGTTTATATGCAGTGTCTTCTCCATGAACAAAGGCAGATACAAGTGTCCCAGGATAATGTTGCAGGATTCAATCTGGGTTGGTCCCTGGGACCAGTAGTTTTGCCTTCTGAGTTTCCGGAGCCCAACCTCAGGGAGTGTGTAGCTTTTTAGATGTAGATTGCTTTTTAGATGTAGCCAGCCATTTTTAGATGTAGATTGGGGTGTTGATTGGTGGCTACATCTAAAAAGTTTAGATGCAGCCAGCCATCAACACCCCAATTTATATCTAAAAAGCTATACACAACATCCATCATATAAATATCACATATATAACAGCCCAGAGCACACAAAGAACTTCCCTGACAATGGGCTCCAGCATGAGTCCAAAAGCTTAGAAGACAAAACTTCTGGTCCCAGGGACCGACCCAGATTAGATCCTTCAGTGTCTTCCCCTGTCAGAATTGGTAGGGGTATCTCTTTGTTTCTCTTTCTCTTTGTAGTTTCTTTATTGGGCTGTTGTTTGCTGTTTGTTTGGTAGTTCTGTGATTAGGGTATTGTTTACAGTTTGATTCTTTGTCTGGATATAGATTACTGGTGAGGATATGATCTGGTCTTTTTGTTTCCTTTTTTATTTTCTCTTTTGAATTGTATGTAAATGTTGTTTACTTCTATATGCTTGTTGATGGCCGATTTGCCTGAGTGCCAAGGTTTCAGAAATTTTCAATACAGCTTGGTGTTTTTCAATATAGCTTGGTCTACAATGTTCACAATTTTCCATTTGAAACTATAGTTAAGTCTATTCATGTGTTATGAAATTATGGAATTGTCATCATGTCTTCTAGCTGCTAATAGGTGTTTATGGAAGCACTCTTGTAGCATATACAGGTAGTAACAGCTGCTATCTCAAGGACTCTACAGTTCAACCTTGGGCTACAAATATTCTCCTCTTTTAATTTGACCTTCATTCATTATCCCATATGACCAAGCAATCTCAGCATATTTTGGATGGATTTATGTTGCATTGTTAATTCATTTTTGTATATTCCACATTTGTTCATCGCTTTCTTTCTTCTACAACATACACTTAAGTACCCTGGGATCATTACATTTCACTTATATTTCTCTTGACATATCCAGCTCTTACTGCCATGTAACAAATTGGACAGAAGCACATATACAATAGAAGCTATTCCCCTATTTCAATAAACATTCATTCCTCACAGTGGATCACAGACTACTCACTACAAGCGTTCCTTGTAAGTATCAGCAGAAAAGCCATTAAACAACTTAGGAAATATCATCATTATTTTCTTACTTAAGGTTCAATGCTGAACCACTTGCTAAGTATCTCATTTATTTTTTATTTTCATGCATGCCTTGCTTCCGTATAGACTATTGCTGTATTCACAATCAGCCTTGCTCAAATCCAAACTTGCACATCATTTTTACTTTCTTTTTCCAGGTTTTCTTGGATACTTGCATTCATAGTATTCATTTCAATTCCACTCTTTGAAATATCACTATCATTCTCATTCAAATAAAATTACTATTTCTAGCATGCCCTCACTTCAGTTTCATTCCAAATCATTCATCACTTTTATTTTTAATTCCATTCACTCTGTTGAAGCCGGCTTGTTTAGCACTTTTCATCCATTTCCCAAACAATATTTTATTCCCCCCAAAATAGCTCTGTATTTCCTCTCCCCTTTTTAATCTTCACACTTATTTTTTACAGCTATCTTTTCTCCTGCACATACACAATATACAGGATCCTTCCCTCATCTCCAGTTTTTGCAGCTATCGTTCTCCTGTATGCATTTTTTTTCTCATTCAAGCTTCTTGACTTTTTCACTCCACCAAACAAGCTGTTTTATATTTTGCATCAGAATAACTTCACATGCTTCTGACACAGTCTTGCATAATTATTTACACTCCATTTCACATTTCTTCTACTTCTTCTTTATAACAATTTCTGTTCATTCAATTGGGAGATCAAATATATTTTTAACACTTTTCCACACAGGATTCCTAGATTAATTCTACTTCTAACCTAGTGTCTTTTACCTACTTTTGCACTTAATTTACTTAAATCTTTCAATATTTCATCATGTGTACATTAGTAGGCTTATGTTTAAACTACATATTCAAAAGCAGATTTTTTTTCTAACTACCCAGTTACTAAAGTATCATCATTCTTATGTTTCCAAATGGCCCTCTACTTTCTAATCTCAATCCTACCCATCCTTTCACGTAATTTATTTCTTCTGGATTTCATTCATTCAGAACACTGAACAGCTCGTCCTTGATCATTCAATTAACACTGCTCAGTGGAGCATAATATGTAACTATCACTGCCTTTAGATGTTTATTTTCATATGCACCCAGAACAATGTAGATAGCTTTAATTTATACTTTTTAATATATCTTGCTAACATACCAATACTACTGACATACTATTAAATGAAGTCTGAACTAAAGACTAACATAATTATGGATAAATTGAATTCATTTAAATTAGTGTGTCATTTTGTAATCAGATCTGAAGGTTTTGAATGTTCAATGAGAGAGAGAAAAAATCAGACAATATTATCATAAACATGGGCATTGTGTAGCCCCACGTTTTTAAACATACATTTTGGAAATATATATTGAAGACAAAAGAAGACAAATATGTAACTTTAGCAAAGGTCAAAATTTGACAAAGTGATAGCTGGGCAAGACTAACCATTTACTGATGTAGGCTTTGCGAGAGAAAATATGATTGAAACAAAGACAGATTTCTGGGATTGGGAGAAAAATTATATCATCTAGGCAGCAAGCTCTAGAGAATAAATCAAAACAAAAATGCAATCAGATCAAGGCAGCACCAATTTTTCAAAGACAGAATGGTTTCAATATTTTGCATGTAACAAATAATGGAAAGGGAAGAACATACTTGTACTGTCAGAAAACAATGGATAGAACACCTGAGTTAGAATTGTTGCAATCAGCAATAGAAATAAATAAATTGTCTTTAAGACATATTCTTGAAACTTAAATAATAAGACTGAGGGCGAGTGTAACTCAATAAAGGCATTAGGAAAAAAGCTTGAAATATAGAAACAAACAATTAAAATTTTAAATGTATATAAAAATGTCAGAATTAGCTGTAAAAGCAGAAGCAGATATTGTATTTCCTTCCTCCAAAAAAAATAAAACATGCAATAGTGTGTCCCAAAAAATAGGTTGAGCCAGCCTAAGGATAGTTCTCAACTTTTAATATATTACAAATGCAAATGTTTAGAATAATTCACATAATTCCCATGAAAACATTGAGACAATTCCTTAATTCTGAGGAAGAGAAACAAATAGCATTTAGATTTATCTACCATTCCACAGTACTTTACTGCACTCCCTGAATGGTTTACAATGTCAGCATATTGTCCCCAACAATCTGGATCCTCATTGTACCAACCTCGGCCGGATGGAAGGCTGAGTTAACCTTGAGCCCCATCAGGATCGAACTCCAGGCTGTGGGCAAAGTTAGCCTGCAATATACTACATTGTAACCATTAGAATGGGCAGAATTCTTGGGTGCCAGATGGAGTAACACTGACTTTTCCCTTAGTTAAGAAAGGGTGGCTCATATTAACTAGGAAAAAGTTAGAAATGTTTGAAAGGACAAGAGTTGAGATTTGCCCTGTAACAATAATTGACCAACATGAGGATCAGCCATGTTGCTGAAAAACTTTTAAACTGAATTGAATTTTCATCTACTTCTGTTCTGGGTACTCACACTAAGTCATTTGAGCTTTCGCAATTCATTAAATAAGTTTCTTACTCTGTCATTTTTTATTAAATGTAATTTAATAATTCATGTTAGATAGCTAACTGTCACTTTTTTGTGGTACAAGTGAAACTGAGGAGTTCTCCATTTAATATGTTTGCTGCAAGTTATGTCATGAAATATTTAAAGAGTTAGAATTCGTCAGTACATTTGTCCTTACATTTTCCTCAACTTGAATGAGGATCCGATATTCAAGAATTCTTACTGACATCTTTCTCGTTTTCACTGCTCATTTATAAATACTATAATTAATATCAAATTGGTTAATATTGGTTTTTAGTTCTGATTAAGAAGTAGCCTCTAAAGGGTTATTGGTATGAGAAATTCGGGTACAATAGAAGTGATTTGAGAAAGGTGGGTGGGGACCCAGATGTTCCATTGTAAGTGTACCATGCTTTCCAGCTGTTGCTGGCAGGGTTGGAGAGATTTGCAGACTTATGAAATCAGGTATGTTGGATGAAAATTAAAGAGAAATCAACTTAACATAGAGCTGTCATTTAGAAGCACAATAAGACAGTGAGCACTTTCTCCTAACATTTGATTTAATCCATTAATAATTAATGTTAAATAGGAAAACTCTTGGAGCTTTTCCACACTGCCACTTTAAGCTTCTTGAATTCTATCCAAAATCCAGCTAGAAATAAAGCTGACATAAGTACCTCAGTTCTAGACTTCATCTTGTGCTGACCCAGCTCCCCAAGCATGACAACCCTCTGATGTGAACTCAAAAGATTCCTTTATTAGGAGTGCTGGCAGCCCCAGCAAAAAGTTTCTCTCGCAGGCTAACAAGTCTGTCCGTCTGGAAGATGAATAGCTGTCTGCCACACCTATTCAACTCCGCCCCCTGCCTTTTATCCCCAGAGCTAGGGTGGGGCCTCATTAGCAGCAGTGACTCTTCCTTCCTCAGGATCGGCCTACGGCTTTCCACTGCTCTCCTTTTGTCTGCCTTCTGCTCAGCCACACGTCAGGCACTGGACCCAGCTGTTCCTCCTCTTCTTCATCAACCACCTCCAGACCTGGGGTCTGTTGACTCTCCATCTGAGGGCTGACTTGACAACCCAGGCTCCACCTCTTGTCTCTCTCTGCCAGCTCCATTCCCTCTTCCCCCTCAGAGCTCTCAGGTTGCCCTGATGCTGACCCTGACTCCCACGCCGCCTCCTCCTCTGATTCGGCTGCTGAAGGGGCCAGTGGCTGACAGGTCACAACACATCTCCTCTTCCTCATTGAACTAGATGCTTTACATTCTTGCTCTTTAACATATCATTATGATTCTAATACCAGAAGTAATGAAATGTTACTTCTGTCCTCCAGATTCCTAACCTAGGTATTCCTCATTGTATGGAAAATACAACAATGAAATCATTTCTGAAATTCAGGCTTATATTTTTCTGCTATAATTACTAGAAATACTATGATTGTCCATGTTATTATTAGTTAAGACAACTGCATTGACTTTTAAAAATTATGCTGACCAAATACCATGCAAATATTATTTCAAGCTTTTAAATTATACTTTTAAAAATCTGATCATTTATTCTTTGATATTATTTATAGATCCAACACGATTTGTGGTGGCACCTACCAGCATGGATGTCACTGCTGGTGAAAGTATTCTTCTGCCTTGCCAAGTATCTCATGATCATCCACTAGACATTGTCTTTACTTGGTCATTTAATGGACGTCTGATAAACTTTGAAAAAGATGGAGATCACTTTGAAAGAGTTGGAGGGGTAAATATTATTAATAGTAATTGTAGCAGACTTCATGAGTGTTCAGTAATAAAGTATTGGATAGTTTGATAATATGTTTATAGAAACAGAGACCATTTGTATTGTCTGTCTGCTCACTTGTTAATCCTAAGTCTGTACACACGTATGTTCTCAAATCATAGCAGTTTATAATTCCAGCAATCAAATATTTGACTTATCTAAATTCTATATTACCATGTTATCTCCTTGATCAGATGATCCAAGTACTTATTTCTTGGAATACTCTGCTTTCCAAAAGTAGCATATCATTAACAAAATGTAGTAAATGTAAAACTATGCATTCGGGAAGAATCAAATGGGTAGTTATTCCTTCAGTATTTGTCAACATTGTCAATAAAATTAATTGCCATGTTGTTAAAAAAATACTGCAAACAACAGCTAAAATCTCAGAGAGAAACTGCCTATTTCTTTTTATGGAACACTAATATATAGGCTGGATGCGGTGGCTCAGTGTCCAAGATGCTGAGCTTGTTGATCAGAAGACTGGCAGTTCAGTGGTTTAAATCCCTAAAGCCGCGTAATGTATTTGTCCCAGCTTCTGCCATCCTAGCAGTTCAAAAGCATGTAAAAATGCAAGTAGAANTTCGGCATTTAGTTATGCCAGCCACATGACCACGGAGACATCTTTGGACAGCATTGGCTCTTCGGCTTTGTAACAGAG
>AZIM01000404.1:110915-124143 GCA_000516915.1 Ophiophagus hannah | reverse complement strand
AGAAGGATGGAAGGCTGAGTCAACCTAATATCAGACATACCAAGCACGTTTGTATCAATATCTATAAGAAATACAGAAAGATCTATATTAAAGCCCTTTTAATGATACAAGTGAAAATAGAGGCCACTTCTGCAGTATTTATTGGTCTTAATCCTGATCAAGACTATTCTGCATGTGGTCGAATGCACATGACTTTTTGAAAAGAAGAAAAAATCTTAAATGCTATTCAATAGTTTCTTTTTTTTTCCTCTAAGTTGCAGCACAGAAATAAGGGATTTTTTAAAAACTAAACTATGATTTAAATTTTCTCCATCTATGAGCAATGTCTTGTTCAGGATGGGATACATCTGCATGAGTGCATGTACTCACAAGGCCAAAAGACAACCAGATAGTATATAAATAACATATTTTGTAACTGAGCCAATGCATCCCCATTCTATTAAATTTACAAAATTAAATTGTAACTTGTGAATTAAAAGTTAGGTTTAGAGCATTATTTGTCTTGGACAAACCTAGCATAAATCAAAAGTCGTCATGCTATAATTTCTCTTACTTGGCTTCCTTCATGTACTGTTTTTACTAGTAGAGTTAATGGGATTGTCCATTTCGTTATCTTCAGAATTTTTTTCTCTTTACAATTTTTTCCCATTTCTACTTAACAGAAATATTTGATAAAGAAAATTATGAACTAAGAATAGCAGGAGGTGCTGTAAGGGATTTACTCAGTGGAATAAAACCACAAGATGTCGATTTTGCCACTACTGCAACTCCTAGTCAGATGAAAGAAATGTTCCAGGCCATGGGTGTCCGTATGATCAACAACCGAGGAGAAAAACATGGAACCATCACTGCTCGGGTAAAAGGATTTTGCAAACTTTTAAAATGCAAAATAGATAGAAAAAGTATTTTGGTAGAATAGGAACTTCTATAGATTTATATTCCTAAGTTTATTAAAAAATGAAGTCCAAATTGTTCTCATGTTGAGCTTGAAAGCTAGTAAATATAGTTTAGGTTTGCTTTTTATTATTAGTAAATAGAAAAATATAGACATTGTTGCAATGAGGCAACTTTATTTCCCCCTTCCCGTAAGCCGATCTCATTGCTGATTGACTATAATATCAGCAAATGTTGGAGAATATTAGAAGAGAAAGAGAAATGGGCTGTATGCAGACCATGACAATATCATCAGACTCTGATGATACTTGGTTGTAATGAAAGATAGCTGTACTATACTTTTTCACCACAATGTCTGGGAATTGCAGAAAATGCCATTTTGGAGAAGGAAGGCCTAGAACCCTATGCCCAAACTACTGGAACTTAAGGCACATGGGGTAAGATTAAATGCCTCTGGGTCTAGTTGTGGCTAAGTCATTGTCTCCAGTCGTACAAATTAGAAGCTGATTTAATCCAAAACAGAATAATCAAAGCATTAGGCATTACATGTTTTTTGGCATACTATGGCATTTGTAACTATTTTTAAAAAGTTATAAATTCGATGGATAAATATTTGTCACTAATGTACAAAGAAGAATAAGAAATGTACTTGAGTGCAAAAAATGATGATAATTAGCTTAAATGCTGTGTGGGAAGAAATTCCAGATAGGACATTGGGGCAAGTGGAAACAGACTTGATTGGATGAAGGGAAATACTGTAAAAAAGAGAGATGTCTGTTATTTATTATTAAGAAAATTTATATGGCCACCAACTGACTCAAGGTAACTCCAGGCAGCTTACAGAAATAAAACTCCCAATACAAAACCCAATAAACCCCCACCCTCAATTTTAAGCTGTAAAAGGAAAAAGAAAATAAAAAACAAGCAAAGGAATGTTTTCATGCAGGAAACAAAATGGACAGATGGATATTTTTTTCAAAATTGTATTCTATTCATCTAATACGAGGTTTTAAAAGGGATTCTGGTAGCCAAATGAGTTTTTTTCCTTTTGCTGCAGCTCCATGAGGAGAACTTTGAAATTACCACACTGAGAATTGATTTGCGTACTGATGGGAGACATGCAGAAGTAGAATTCACAACTGACTGGGAAAAAGATGCAGCAAGAAGAGATCTCACCATCAATTCTATGTTCCTAGGTAAGCTATTTTTCCATCTTAAAAGATGGCATGACGGTCCTATAAGTGGGGACTGTTCTCTCACCTAAATGTTCTCTTTCAACTTTATCTTTTGTGGTTCTAGGTGTAGGCCTAAGTAGGAGTTGGAAGCTAACTGGAAAATCATCTTACATGGAGTGTATATGTCTTAAGTTCCTGGAACGTGGTTCAGAAGTTAATATAAAATTAGTGCCTAATATTTTTTAACTTTGGCCTTCTAAAATGAATGTTTCAATCTACCATCTGCCATGATTGGTGGTAATCTTTCTCTGGCCTTGGTAAAATGCTAAAGATGGAGTTTTTGAAAGTGCCTTTTTAAATGAAGTTCTAAGTAATTTCTATTAAAGTATGTTCCACTTGTTTGATAGGTTTGGATGGCACTCTTTATGATTACTTCAGTGGTTACAATGACTTAAAGAACAAGAATATCAGATTTGTAGGAGAAGCCAACCAGAGAATAAAGGAAGATTTTTTACGAATTCTACGCTACTTCCGGTAAATAGCTTTATATTTCTACATGATAAGGGCAATGGCCAGTTTGCAGAGAACTGGAGGCTCTTTTGTTTATTTTTTAATTACATTTCACTTGTAGATCACTTACAGAGCTCTGACTTCCTGGTTTGTGTATGGCACTCAGTATTAATGGTATTTGGACATCAGATCTCTGCCCTTTCCACTTTGGTAGTCAGTTTGCCTGAATATATTTGCACTATGATATTTATAAAAACAATTGTATGACAATATTGAGTTAATATAGAGTGAATTTTGCTTGTATATGAACACTTGGATATATACTGTTACCTTGTTCTGCTATCCTACCCAGTTCCCAATGTCTTGAAAATTAAGTTGTGAGTAGTGGGGTTGGTAATATGATGCCTATTTCATGCATATTAAGTGATTTTTAAATTTTTTTAATTCATTTAATTTTTATTAAATAAATTCCATTAAATGAAGATTATCAGACTGAAATTCTTTTCCTTAGATTTTACGGGAGGATAGCTGAAAAGCCTGGTGACCATGATGCCCAAACTTTGGAAGCCATTAAAGAAAATGCCAAAGGTTTGGCTGGAATATCGGGTGAAAGGATTTGGACTGAATTGAAAAAAATTATTGTTGGAAAATATGCAAATCAACTCATTCATCTGATGTATGAACTTACAGTAACTGATTATATAGGTAAAAAGCTTAATAGATGTTAATTTCTATACAAATGTGAATATTGGAGATAGAGAATATCCCAAAGATGCTTTTTCCAAAAGACAACTGGACTTTCTTGGCATTTTTTTTTTTTGAAAATGTTTTGCTTCTCATCCAANNNGCTTCTTCAGTTCTAACTGACTGGTGGGGATTTTATTTGGGACAACCATTAGTTGGATGATTGAGAATCTCCATAGAGAGATTGAGAATATTATTATCTGAGTGACATATCCTTGAGTAACTAGTTACATCTTTTATTTTTCAATAACAGGGCATAGTAATTGTCCTTCAAAGATCTTTGGAATTCCTCAGTAAACCTGGCTTGAGAATTTTAGAATCTGAAATCTCAAAACTGCAGGGCTCCCAGATTTGGCATATTAACTGCTGAAATGAGTTTAATCTCTGCATTACTTAGGACAGTGTGGACATGCTATGTGGGGAATTCTGGGAGTTGAAGTCACACAACTTTGTCAAGGTTGAAAAATTAGAACATTGGGATATCACTGTTACTTGCTAGGCCTAAAAAGCCTTGAATCTGTAGCCTTGTTCTACATTGGTTCTATAGTGGCAGGGCACTAGCGTTTTGATGTTGCCATTACTTGTAATGATACTGTTAGCCATTCTGCTCGTCTAGCAATTCCACATACTGCTTTGTTCGTAATCTTAGTTGATTTCTTGTCAATTTCTAATAGTTAAGTTATCTTATTCTCAAAACCCTTCTTTATATGTATCCCCTCAGGATTACCCGTTAATGGGAACTTACAGGAGTTTGACACAGTCTGTAAAAATGTTCAGAATCTCTTTCCCAAACCAATGACCATTCTAACGTCATTGTTAAAGGTTCCGTGTGATCTTTCAAAACTGGATTTAAGACTGAAACTATCAAAAGATGAAAAAAACCTTGGGCTATTTCTGTTGAAGCACAGGAGAGACTTGACCAAAGCTTCCGATACTTCAATGCCTCTTAAACCATACCAGGATTTCATTTTAGATGTAAGTATAGTAAATCTCTTCTGGATAATTCTTGATTTTTGTTTACCTTTTAATTTGATCTGTTGGGAGCCATCTTTCTCCTCATTAATTAATCTCAGATACATAAGCCAGGAGTTAGGAACAAGGCTGTGAGAGCATGAATGCTGACTCCTTAAATACAGACTGGGTTCCCCTTTGTATGTAGCCACAAACAAACCATTTAATGCATAAGCACTGAAAAAATAGAAAATTCTGTACTTACTGTTTTTAAAAATGGTGCCAAGGAAAGCTTGAACTTTAAGAAGATTGAGGATTGATCTGGTTTAAAGTATTTTGTGTATAAAAATAGTAACTTAGCCATGAATGCTTTGTGCTCAGATTTCTCATTTTCTGTATTTGTGAAGGCAAGGGAGGCTTCTGCAACATCCAGAATACATGAACTTCTGAAGTACCAAGGAGAAGAACAACTTCTGAAAGAAATGCAAGAGTGGTCTATACCTTCTTTTCCTGTAACCGGTCATGACTTAAGACAAATGGGAATCTCATCTGGAAAAGACATTGGGCCCCTCCTGCAACAATTACGAGAACAGTGGAAAAAAAGTGATTACCAAATGAATAAAGAAGAACTCTTAAGCTACGTAAAGAAGGCATGAAAGAAAATGATGATGAAACTGAACAATTTTGTATGAAGTTCCACCTATTTCATTGGATACATTTTCATTTCTGAATGTTAGGATTATTTGTATTTCAGTTCTAAAACATAAACAGGGTTGTTTTTGGTGTCCATCTGGTAATACATGAATAACTTCCATATGTTTTTACTCAACTATTAAATAACCCCAAAATGTACACTTCAAGTTGCAGTGGCTCACAGACAAACTTGTATGTAGATTGACTGACTACCTTGGTTGTTCAAAAAGATTATTTGTATTGAGTTGACTTTAAAAAGCAAGGGAAATTGATTTAAGAAAATTAACATTGCAATTGTATACATGTTTATCCAAAATCCATTCAGTGGGGCTTACCATTAACAACCATGTATTATCTTGAAATTCAGTCAGATTTTAGCCACATCAGATACTATCAAGTATTATCATTTTACTGAAACTCAAATTACATTATGGACAACAACCTCAAGTTTTAAATACTGAAAAAATTTACTTGTTATTCCAAACAGGCTTTTAAGTAAAAGGATAATATTTCTAATATTTAAATTGAGTTGGACACTTTTCATTCATTTTATTTTCCATGGGTCTGAAAAGGTTCTGAGAACTAATAAAAATTGATTTTTTAATACAAATTATGCAATGGCCTAAACTTGGCTCATTTTTAACTTACAGCATGTTACAAAAGCCTATAATGGGTTTATAAACTGATCCTATATGTTTTACCTAATGTTGCAAAATGAGTTACATTAAACTAAGTGGGATTAGTTCTTGGCAATGTATTTGGGATTGCAGTGAAAATTTTCTTACTGGGTTGACAAATCCACTAGGTGGCAACCATAGGAGCCAATTTTATATTACAAACAATACAGTACAGAAGACTTTTGCTCAAGTGCATGCTAAAAGATCTCTGGGTGATAATTAGTTCCAAATTCTAATTTTAAATTCTCTGAGGGAGATGGGCAGTTTAGAAATGGGAAATACAAATAATTATGACTATTAAGTTTGGGCCTCATGAGGGCTAATTTCTAATAATGGAAAATTTAATATTTTATTTGACCATAATGCTGTAGGACACCCTCTGTAACTTAATATGTGTTAGGTTTTATCCTATGTACTGTATTTTGTATTTTCTCTATCCTTGCTTCTGAGAAATTGTGCCTTCCCTTAATTCTAACTCAGGAGATGAAGGACATTGAGAAATATGAGCATTGGAGGGTACAATTATAACCCTAATGAATGCATTATAGGTCAGGGGTGTCAAACTCAAGACCTGCAGGCCGCATCCAGCCCACAGGGTGCTTAGATCCGGCCCGGAAACAGCAAAGGACCAGCCCGCGGTGCCTCTGCCAGCAAGAATGGAACTGGGAGGGCGAGTGCATGTGCCCTTCCCCGCTCAATTTTTGCTTGTGGAGGGCTATCAAAACAAACAAAAAACAAAAGGAGAAATGTTTCCCCTTTTGTATTTGAGCATGCAAGAAGGGACAGGAATGGGGAAAGAGAAACAGGAAAGACAAAAAGAAGGGAAGATGGGAATAGAGCAAGGAAGGAAAAATAAGGAAAAGGGGGAAAGAAGAAGATGAAGAAGGAAGGAAGGAAGATTATAATGAATAAGGGAGGGTCTCAGGGAAGTCCTGCCTTAGCACTTGGCCACCACAGGTGCCCCCCTGACATGAGTAATGCTCAGCTGGCCATGCCCACCATGGCCATGCCCCTCCCCAGCCTCCGAAGTCAAGCACAGTCCAGATGTGGCCCTCAATGAAATTGAGTTTGACACCCCTGTTATAGGTAGTCTTCAACTTAAAGTCATTTGTTTAGTGACCATTCAAAGTTATAGTGGCACTGAAAAACGTGATATACAACTTGATCTTTACACTTAATGACTGCCATAGCATTCCCACAATCACCTAGTCAGAATTCGGGTGCATGGTAACTGGCATATATTTACCATGGTGGCAGCATCCTGGGTTCACACGATCACCATTTGCGACCTTCCAAGCAGAATTAATTTAATATCTGCAATGATTCACTTAATCATGACAAAAAAGGATAGCTAATTGGGCACGATTCACTTAACAACTGCCTTGCTTAGCAGTGGAAATTCTTGTCTCACTTGTCATAAGTTGAGGACTATTAGCTCTTGCATCCCTTAACCTGGAAAGTTAGAGACTTGATTGTTTTTAATTTGCTTTTCTTCTGGAATTCACTTTAGATTGCCTATGTTTTATAGGCATGCTTAGAAAGTCTGTTACCACTATGTTATTGGGATTGTAGGAGTTGGTCGACATGACAGTTTAACCTGCAAAAGGGTTCAAGTGTATGTTGCTCTAATTAATGGAAAAGCTTGAGTTTGATCTTATTTAATTCTGGAATGAAAATACACAATAGATGTGGGCATTTTGTATATGGATCGCAACCTGAAAAAGCCAATTACGATTGGATTGCAGGATGATTGTTACTGTACAAGTCTATTTATGATCAGAGACCCCCATTTACTGACAAACACAAATTAATACAAAAGTATAATTAGAGATCTGAGCACAATAGGCCAAATCATCCCTAAACTTTGCTGTATAGACTTTTGTGCTGATACGCTGTGTTTGATTTTCAGCAAAAAAATGGCACTGTGCATTAAACATCTCCACTTTGGTCTCATCTGTCCAAAGGGCAGTGTCCCAGACATCTTGTGATTTGTTCAGATGCAACTTTGCAAACCTAAGCTGTGATGCCATGTTCTTTTTAGTTTGTTTGGCAACACTTCCAAATAACCATATTTGCCCATTCTTTTTTGAATTGTACTGTCACGAACTTCAATATTTAACATGTTGTAGAGCATGGGTGTCAAACTGGCAGCCCAAGGGCCGGATGCGTCACACACAGGCCACGCCCAACCCAGCTCTGCAAAGGCAAAAAAGTCATATGTTGTGATACGTCACGTGACATGATCGAGTTTAACACCCGTGCTGTAGAGTCTCAGATGTAACTCTTGGGATTTTTTGCAAATTCTCTGAGCATTGCATGGTTTGATCTTGGGGTGCATTTGCTGGGATATCCAGTCTTGGAAAGATTGGCAACTGTCTTGAATAATGTGAATAATTTTCCTCACTGTAGAATGATGGACTTTACATTGTTTGGAAATGGCCTTATAATCCTTACCAGATTGATAGACAGCAACAATTGCTTCTCTTAAGATCTTTGCTAGTGTCATTACTCTTTAATATTGTGTTAACACATACTTCAATGCTGGAGAACAGCAAACTCTTAAAACTTCAGCTTTTATAGAGGTAGTCACTTTCTGGTGATCAATTGATCAAGGGCACTCGATTAGTAGCACCTGGCTTCTACTTAGCCTCTTCATATCTATGGAAGCAGTAAGGGTGTACTTAGTTTTTCCACATATGGCTTCTCCATTTTGCCTTTCTTTTTGTAAAATAAATGATGACATGGTGCAATATGTCAAGTGTTGTTATATTTACCTACTTTTAAAGACCTGCTGAGGAGCAGGTGATTTGTACTACGGTCTGAATTTTATGATTTTGAGTGTACAGTAATCAGCCTTAGAACTGAAGCAAGATTCAGTTTGAAACAAGCAGTACTGTTTCTTTATAAAAGCCTATGATGAAGCTGACAAAGCAAAAACAATGAATTTCTGAAAATGAATTTCAAAAGGTAAATCAAGGTGAGGTATAAAAACATATAGGTAGCATCATCACATGGGAAAAAATACTGATTAACAAGATTAATAGAATTTAGATTCGATCTAAGTAGAATTTAGTAATGTGAAGCTCTTTAAAAAGCTGGTGGCTTCACACGCTATCAAAAATGTGTGATTTTCTCAGCCCTTGAGATTTTATTTGTCCTGAATTTTATTTTTTCATTTATTTATTTGTATTCTGCCTTTTATTATTTTTACAAATAACTCAAGGCAGCAAACATACCGAAGACACCTATTTTCCCTACCACAATCACTTTGTGAGATGAGTTGGGCTAAAGGAGATTGACTGGCCCAAGTCATCCAGTTGGCTTTCATGGATAAAACAGCATTAGAACTTAAGTCTCCACTTTGCAGCTTGATGCCTTAACCACTAGACCCAACTGAAAAAATATTGATAGCAATATACAAAGTTATGAATTTACTTGAGTCAAAAAGAAAATGCAAGTTCAATTCAGACATATTCACTAGTGCTATTAAAGTACTAGTTTGAAAATCACAGCTAAGATTACCAAATGTCTGATTTAGAAATTTAATAGGAATAAATGGTGTAAAAGTACTTTGTTGAAATCGCAGCAGCTTTTGTTTCAGTGACCATAATACAAAAAAATATTCTATTTTATTCTCATTTCATTTGGCTTCCATCCAAGAAAAAGAGTTTGTTTTAAAAAAGATAAGTGACAAGCAAAATAAAAACTTTGATGCAGAAATAAATTTTCAGATTTAAAATCTTATGGGCCTTATGTTTGACACTCCTGCTTAGGCTATTTGTGGGAAAACTGGTATCAATGAAAAGTGAGGCTAAAGCTCTTTCACCTTTATGCACATCATAGTCGAGAACAGATCTTAGTGATAAATCTACACACCTAGTGAGCTACTGAACCAAGACTGATTGAAAAATAGGACTTCACTCTTCTATCTGAATTGTGGTGAATAAAAGGCTTGTTCTATATCAGACTTATTAAGATGGATATTCCGATGTAAGCATTATGTTTTATTCATGGCAGAAAAATGAAGTGGGTTACGTGTTATAGTGATTGATTTTACTAGTCAACAGTTATAATGGGTTAAAATTAATTATTGTGCATCACCCAGAGTGACTTTTTGAGATGGGCAGCTGGATAAGTTTAATAAAACAAATAATAAAAATGATACACTTTTAATATGGAAAACTATAGACTGGAACCGAAAATTCAATTCCTTGGCCATCAGTTTATTCACAGCAGAATAAAACTGAAAGGATCCAGAACTTCAGGAACTTCACCATAATAATTTTAATTGTGAGAAATTACTCCTTCTTTGTTGCAATAAACCTCCAACTCATATGGCTTCTACAGATCTTACACTGAGTTATATAGTCCACCCATATCTAGAAGTGAGTAGTATTGTGATTTTGTTCAGTACAGTCTGACCCTCAAATCCAGTGCTTTCAATAAATTTTTATAACACAAGAAAAATAAATTTAAAAATAATTAAATTTTTCATTCAGTAAGACGCCCTTATCTTGCTCTATTCAAAAATAGATGATGGCTAATATTGCTTTTGACTAGGAGAGAGACAGTGTTGAAACACAAAAAAAGAAAAAGACAGTTCAGTTGTAACTGTGATGAGAAATAACAAATGCCACTGGGCCACTGAAGTAGAAAGAATTAGCCCCGAGTCACAAACTTTTTTGCTGGTGTACATTAAAAGTCTTGGAGGTGAATGACACTGATATTCAGAACATGTTTTCAACTTATACAATAAATGTCATCATTAAAGTTAGATGTTTGCTTCAAAATAACATCTTACAAAGAAATGTGATGGGTATGTATGAAATTACCAAAATGTTTCAGCAAAGTTTTTTTATTTCAGCAAGGTAATTCAACACATATTAATAACAAGCTCACTACATATTTCTATGAAACGAATCTGATACCTGTGGATTTACTGAAGTGCATTCTGGAAAAAACAACATATTAAATCTTTATTCCTTCTTTTTTGGCACCTATTTCTATACCGTGATATCTCCTGAAAACAAGAAGTTTCTATTGGAAGCATTATTACCCCACAATCCCTCAGGTTCAGATAAGAAATTACAAAGAGTAGTAAGCTGTCTGCTGCTTTCCAATACCAAATATATAGTTTATGAACAACTGCGATGCCAAGTCCCTAGGCATGTAAAAAGATACATACTGCTTCAAAATGTTTAATTACAAACTTTTGTGATATAATTAAGTGAAATGTATTTGAGAGATTCAATTTCAAAAAATCATACCCTTCATTATGCTGCTAGAGGCATAAACAGCTAGCCTATGTTTCTACTTTAAAAAAAAGGAAGTCTGAAAATGCCAAATGGAGTGAAAATCCTGTAAGGGAGATACAGCAAACACAAACAGCCTGGCTGGATTTTGTTTTAACCAAGGAGCTGCATTCCGTAGATTCTCTGAGCAGCAGGCTTCAATGCGTGCTTTTACAGAAGCTGGAGTCTGATCTTAGGCAGCTGAACACTCCTTTCAGAAGACTGGGTCTCCTTGTCTTTTTAAGGCTTATTGAAGCAAATAGCTTACCTGTAAACTATTTCATACAGGTAGCAAACAGGTATTCTAGTAAATTCACCACAATCTACAGGAAAAAACCTTAAAACAGCAGGCAATAGGTTATAGCTATCATTACGCACACTTTTTAAGTTATACAGTCTTCGTGTCACTTCTACTCAGCTTTTAGCTCCTCAACGCTAGATGTCTTTTTACATTATTAAAGAGCGGCTGCAAATCCGAGCTGTTCAATTCAGTACATGCCAGAAAACATGAAACTGCGTTTTCTCGAGTTCTATTTCACATTCTGTACATCTTCAAAATATTAAATTTTTCAGACCTTCGGAAACAACAGTGCCTTTTTCGTGAAGTTGACCAGATAGATCCCAGAGGTGGAATTTAATACTTTTCTCTTCAAGACACAAACTGCTTTTAATTTGTTCAGAGTAAAGGTGCCCAGATCAAAGGCAAAGCAATAGAGATCTTTCTTGCCCAGATTCGTTTTCTTTTTCTGGAATTCTTGGCAGCAGAGCAGAACGGGTCAATCCCCAGAATTTTTGAGGTGACAACTCCTTCTTGGTGGCAGTAAACTTCCAGCCCATATGGCTTCCACAGATCTTACACTGAGCTATAGTCCATGCATATCTAGAAGTGGATAGCATTTATGTTAGACTTTATGAATTACAAATATATTTACAAGGCAGCAAAATGTTTTATTACAGCCCTAAAATCATATAAAGCAGAGTTCAAAATATGAACGTTTATTATAGCATTTAAAATAAGGGATTCATATGTAGGCACATTAGCATAATGGCAGGACTGAATGTGAACAATAAAATTGCAGAAATGGCCTCGAACTGCTTTGTCAAGGCTTTTCCTAAAACACAAACCAGAAACCTGTTCTAATATAAAGCATCAGATTCCTAAATGGCACTATTTCAAACAACTAACATTCTAATAATATATGGGGATTGAAAGTACTTCCCCATAAATGTCAAAATTGGTTAAACCACATATGGTTGGCACAAATTAGACATGTACTTGAGTAATAAAAATTTTTATGATGGCTTAAAAAAATTCTCTACTTAGAGAAACAAGCTAGGCTATTTTTCCTTTCCTTCTGTCTACACTTGGCTCTGAGGAGAAAGAGTTAATAAACTTTCCATTTTCTTTCTATTTACATTTTTATTCATTTGAGGGCTGAGCACATGCAAGGCAGTTTCTGCTTCAGCAATGGAGAAATAATGCAAATGGCAACTGAAGGTATACAAAGCAATAAGCCTAGTCTGGACTCTGTTGATTGAGAAATTTCAGGTACTGGGGTCAAGGAGAAGAGCCTTCTCTGCAATGGTCCCTGCCCTCTGGAATATCTTGCCTCCAGAGGTGAGATCTACCTTCACGCTTCTCTCTTTCCAGAAGTGCCTTAAAACTTGGCTCTGATGGTTGACTTGGGGCCCCAATAGAGGCCCACTATAGTGCAGGTGGTTGACGGAATGAGAGAGAAACATCTACCCCTGTAACATCTTGGTTTAAACTTTTTATTTAGCTGTTGTTAAAATAAATTGTAATATTTCATATCTGTCTCTAGCACTGTATCTTTTTAGTGCTTTATATCAGGGGTCCCCAACCTGTGGGCCATGAGTTTGCAACTGGGCTGTAGAAACAGCCGGCAAGCATGCTCATATGTGGATCCTCACTTGCATGAGCAGCAAGTGAGCACGTGTCCTCAATTTGTTTGAGCGGCAGGCATGCGTGCACATTGCTTATGGAAATGGAGCTTGCCGGCCACTTGTGTGAACCAGCCCCCCCCCCGACTGGTCCGCAAAAGGCAGAAATGTTTGGGAACTCNNATTGGTTATGGAAATGGGGCTTGCCGGCCACTTGTGGAAACCAGCCCCCCCCCCCGACTGGTCCGCAAAAGCCAGAACTGTTGGGGAACTCTGCTTTATACCATAAACTACCAATTCAAAACAGTGAGATGGGCAGCATAAACAAAATAATAAAATAATAAAAGAAAATGAATAAAAGAAAAAAATGAAATGAAATGAAATGAAATGA